>LUCH01006298.1:11078-31348 GCA_013368495.1 Paragonimus heterotremus
CTTCTTAACTCAGTCCGGCAGCCAAACGTCGCGCCTCACCTCATAAGATGAAAAACAAAGTTCTCGCCGGTGCTGCTGAACTTGACACATTGCCCATCTGTTTGGAATGGGCGGAGGTAATATCATAGAGATATTGCAGTGGATTGATCGATTAACCAATGAAAATGACCAAAAATATGGTAGTATCACGGAAAAATTGTAACGGTGACAAATAGGATCAAAGGTAGACGTACGGATTAGACGGAAAACGTATCGGTAAAAACAGGAACGACTCGCTGATACGTCAAGGTCCGTTAGGTTGAATAGAACACCACAAGAAAGAAAAATGACAGCGTCAGAGATGAGATCTGTTGGACGACCGATAGATAATTCCACAAACGACGTGATACGATAAAATTTGAGCGTCGATAGATCAGCTAATACGCGGTGCCAAAATACCCCACCGTCCAACCACCCAAAATTCACACGAATGAAGAAGACGGAGATGACGCGCGGTACCCACCGTTTATTAGTGTGTATAATGCAATTCAAAAAATTGATTCTTGATGATTTCAAATAATCGTACAACTGAAGACAACAAAACGATGTATACCAAAATGTATAAGCACGAATTACGAAATATAGCCGACTTGTGGACACTACATTAGAAACCCGAGCGTTGTCTCCATTAGCCATTCTGTAATGTCTTCACATGAACAGCAAATGTAATTGTGAGACCTCATAATGATGACAATCCAGTTATTCGGTTTTTTTGAAGGTTTTGCTATAAGTGAATTGCTTTCCTCGTTCTTATGATACACTCTAGCATGCCATCATAATTCAAGCAAGCAGGGGTACTTTGTTGCTGTGACTAGTTGCAGAGCAGCACACATTTTCCGGGGTCTATTTATGTTGTCATATTACCTGGGAGATATTTGGTTACTTCGGTCATCGTTTTCTTTCCGGTTATCCCAGTATAAGATAGGGTTTGTCACCATGAAGTAATTAGGTAGTATCATGTGTAGGAGTTTCTACGAACGAATCTAGTTTTAAGTATACCAAGCAGTTTACCTTACGTTTTTTTTTACATTATAGGTGACGTGATCACTTAACTCAACGAGGCAAGTTCAAATAACGTCAAATTCATTCGAGTGTCAGCGTCATCCAATGAAATGCTGAAACACTCAAGGTCACTTGGGTTTCAATAATCGAAGTCAGTTTTAAAAATAACCACCTTGAGAGGTTTGTTAACCTCTTCTCGGGCATAATTCATGGGCTCCAGATGGTGATAAACTTTCCGGCTAAGTAAGAAGCTGGACACAGAGAATAACAAAAAACAGGGTATTGGTAGCGTTGGATATCCGTGAGTACGAGGTGTCAGTGAATGAACTCTTATGATGACATTCACAAGAAAGGAAGCACAGTACATTTCCCATTTTTGTTTTCATATACTGCAACGCCTGGACCATCAGACTGTCGGTTGTTTGATGTTGTTCATGAGAATCTTAATTTCGATGTATTATGTACATCTAATCTCACTCATATTCCTATAACTGGGCCCAAAAAATGATCTCACACCTTATGTCATATTTGGGTATTTTATGCTTCGGGACTTTCAGGTTAAGCAAGGAACAAACGTAGAGATAGACGTGGGTGTTAGACTACAGCGTGTTCCTAAACAGTCTCATCTCTAACAAGCTGTTTTAAATCCATCACAGCTGGAACTACAGACACAACAGGATGAATCAAAACTGAAGCTAAGTGACTTGATCGTACGTTGCAAGACATTAGAACTACACTATTGGCTAGTTAGCTTTCCTAAGCGTTGTAAAGGTGAAACCGCTTCAGTAATAGGTAGTGAACACAAGATGGCAAAACTAAGCGACCGACAATTTTTTTATTAACCAGGAGAAAATCGAATTTCCTTTACCGTCGTTTTAACGTTTTTTTTTTAAATCGCAGACCATCCCAGTCGGCGTTGTTAAGTTCACAGACCTGAATCTGATAGGACAGATTTGTCAATACTGGAGCAACTTTCAACATGGTTGCTTCATGAGAACGTTGACAAAGGCTCAAGAAACGAACAGAACAAAAACGGATCTTCTGGGTTTTTTCTCGGAGTGTGACAGTTGAAATGCTTACTTGTATACATGTTCTCGGCGTTCGTTACGTTCAGTTTATGTTCAGAATAATAAGTAGATTCTAGATTAACCGTTTTCTATGAATAATAAACGAACCACAGATGTTGGCAACTTCACATCTGTTAGACAAACGACTGTGATATTTTTGTAAGTAACATTATGAATACCCGAGTAACTCTTGTTACCGTATTTTTTACTACACATATGTTAAAATACTAACATGGCAAATGTGTGTGGGCAAAAACTGATTATCGCACGCGTTTCGGTGCTGACTCGTTAGTGCTTCAGTTCGCACTTTGTTAACCGAAACGTTTTTTCGGAATGAAAACATTGCAACTGCACATTCTTATATTGTAGCAACCATAAATGTTCATATATAGAATAAATATTGCGCGATACTTACGGGCATTTACTTGGAAATTAGGATAATCAATATCCTGTCATGCTTTACAACGTTGGATTCGTACTGATGATTTTAGCAAACAGGAGCGTAAGGAAACTGTGTTTTTCTAGTGAAAAAACAATTCCATGCTTCTCATTGAATTGATGGTCAGTCATTTTTGACAGAATCTGTCAATTATTTCCGGCAAAACCGTTCAAACAATACTCATAAGAATTTGGTCGTACCTAATTTGAGAGTAACGGCGATGTGGTCAACATGATTACCCATGAAGGCGTGGCTGGAATAACAGTCTTGGCTTGCCGAGGACGCATTACGGACGGGCATTAGGGAAATCGAAACTGGAGCATAGTACTCTTCTTCGGAATAGGGTGACTGGGAAGTATGCGACCAGTTAGTAAGGGCAGTTTGCTTCGACTATTCACACGGCGACAACATTTCGATGTTTTTCTTTCTACTAAACACCGGATCTTTAATTTGACGGACTCATCCTATTCAACTGATGATCATCACAGGTATGTGTTTTATTCACCTGTCGATATTCCAATAAAAAATTATATGAACCTTGTGCCTGGTTCGTTCGACACACAACATTTTACATGCAGTTATCGACTTGAGTTTGGCCAATAATGTGATCGTTTAACCACATTGGCTGTGACAGACCCTTGCACACTTGTTTGAAATCTGATATTAGACCCTATTGATGGATGTGTGTGCGTGCACGCTCATGTTGTAAGCTAAATCATCTGCTGGTGGTAGGGCCGACTGTCTGGATGTAAATCACAAGCTACGATTTTATACAGTGAACAAAGTATCATGGGTCGTCAAAAATGTTGGTATACGCACTTTGCAAAATTTATAATCGTCCTCCTGTGATGTCTCACCTGGTCCGTCAGCTAGGGATACATTACCCTTTAGCTCTGATCACCTTCTTATTTGTTGAAATTTGAGTTATGACCCGGTCAACCTTACGAAAACGGAACGCGAAGCGCCAAAGCGAACGTTCACTAAGAGGCAAGAGATAATGTGACATGTTAACAGTTGAGTAATTAGCCCATGAGTACTCCAATCAGCATGCAGAAACCTATTGATTTAACATGGTCGGCCTGCCTAAGTCGGACCATATGACTTGCAAGTGTAAATAGGGCAAATGGGTGAAATTTCATCGTCCGTCTGTATTCGGCTTCAGTCTGTTCTTTGAATGGTTAGAAAAAGTAAACACACTTTTTGAAAGACCCGGGTGCTATCAACTAACTAGTGGACTATACCCGGACAATTTAGTATAAGTAAAAACGTGGCGAATCAGCTCGCATTCAATGTTTTCGTCAGGTCAAAGGCAACACAACTGATTTAAAAGTGATAGGCAACAGATATTTGGGTGATGTAAAAGTAACTTGGACAACCTGGACAAAGTGCTTCAAATCATCTCGAACGCCCACAGCATCCTACACTTTAGGTGTACTTACGTATGAAGCGACATCTAACTTGACCTTATGACCAGAGACTGCCAGGTCGACCACACGTACGCTAGATATCCTGTAATCAACAAAACGGGATGATGTTCTTCTGTTATCTCAAAGAGATGCCTTTGTGTGTGACCAAATTATTGTGTCCCATAAGAACACGAAAACTATTAAATGTAAAATGTGGTAGTACTGCTGATGGTCGTTTTCGAGCTAAATGCGTCCGTTGTTTTTTGTTACGAGGCAAGGAAATTGGTCCTCATACTGTCTTTTCTACCTCTGGTGAGCTGTATACTTGAGAAGATGAACCCGTGACAGTAGTTTGTCAGCACTAAGCCATCACTCTGAAGAAAATTTCTGCCGCATATGAGCACTTTCTCAGAGTCAAGCTATTCAACTGGTTGTTGATTTCTGACCGATAAAAGTAGCTTCATACAACCACTGTGTGTTGTTGAAAAGTTGACAGGCTCACGCTATGATCTTACAACACTGAAATTCCGTTAACCACAACAAAAAACTACTCTCAGATATTGTTACATAAATTATTCATTCAGCCTGTTCGTAGGTGTTTCATAAAGTGTTGTAAAGAAACGTACTCTTCTGTTGTCCCTAATCATTTTAATATTTGCCGAAAAGTTATCGACTTAGTCTGAAAAAATGCTAAGTCTTCCACATCCATCAAAAGCACGGAATGACTGGACTCTTATCAGATTTTGCTTGTATAAATCGACCAACATCGTCTTCTAGAAAGTTGCAATATTGTTCAGTAACGCTGAAACGATTTTTGTCGTTATGACTTCGTCAATCATCGCTCTGACTTTCCTATATAGAAGTATAATGCAGGCAAACTGACAGAGTTGAATGAAGAGAGAATTCAGTTGCACCTCGAATAACTTCAGTCTAACAATCCACCCTGTGTTTGATTAAGTAAATTTCAGGTCCTTTACAATGTACCACTCGTTAAAATATCAACATAATTTCTGCTGTATGAGATGCCCCCATCAAAAGCAGAAAAGACAACCTTGAATACTCAGAACACCCGGATGAAGACGCTGTTCCAACAGCGAACCACCTCATTCGACTGATACCAGATAGCTCGAATGTAGCTGCTTTAACACATACCGTGAAACGGCCAGAATTACTACACGATCTGCCAGTAACAAACGCGTGCTAAACTTGGCGTGTAAAACCGTATAGCAGGATGAAACGTTTCGTTAATAAATCTGCTGGGTTATCTGCTCAACGTACTCACAAATACTCCACAATTAGCTGTAATGAAGCATCTGTTAATGCTGTGACAATTACTGAGAGATTACGGACTGGGTCTGAGAAAGTGTTATGGATGTCACTATCTACATGCATTAGGAAAGTGTCCAAATCTTTATTAGGTATTTTTGTCTTTTACTCTCGTGCGAAGCGACATAAACATTAGTTTATTCACAGCACCCAAGCCTTTCTTCTTCTGTGAATTTCTATTGGTATCATTGCAGCGTCGATGTAAGCAAGCATCACTGTGGACTTTAACTTCCCGTTACACACTAACAGTCAATTAACCCTTATGACTTCTTAGCTGCAAATGTATGCTCCAGTCCTCCTTTTTCTATTTGACGTTAACTCTTTCATGCCAAACTGTATGTGTATGTGTAATATGCTAGGTCGTGCTGGTGAATCATTGGAAAACTTGTGTAAGATACCTGAATCTATGGTACGCATTAGCACAGTCTATTGCAATCCTACTTCTTTAGTGTGGTAAATTAGACCTTACAGTTGGTTCGATACGTGGGAACAAAGGTAAACAGACTGTTGACTGCAACTATAGAGCTTACTTAGTAAGGATAGGGGATGAAAACAGTGCATGTAAAGTGAAAAATGGATGTAATTATTCAACAAACGATTAGATGATTAGAGAGTAGCGTCATTCACTGGTAGATCATTCTTCCATTAGCCTCTTTCTATCTTGTTTGTGACTTACAATACTCCTGATTATTAATGAAACCAGAGTGTTTAAGCACTTCTAGATAGAGTGGATATATATAGAACACAACATGATAAACATGTTGTTTATAATGTTCACAAGTCGCAGCAAGTTGCTACTTCTGATCTTCAGTCACGATGTAAACTGAAATAAAACCATTTAAATGAGTCAGTATCTGCAGTAAGTCATTAATTTGTTGCAAACTAGCATAAACACATTTCACACCAAGTGGTAGACGGCTGCACACGAAGGCTAATAACTGATAGGGAAAACGGTAAAAAAAAGCCTGTTCCAATTGGTCTCTGAACTCCGAAATGTAAGAACAGTCAGCAGAGACTGTGAGTAGGACATCGTTTCATACATGTTAGAAGGATATTTACATAAACTAAAATTTGTGTAAACTACGCAAGGAAACAAAGTCAAAAATGTTGTATGCAGACTTTGATGTGGTTGGCTGCTTATCAAATGTGTCATTGGTATTGAAACTTCCTCACAGTTTATCTGAAATCATGTACGTTCATGAACACGTGTCTAGTGTAGTTAATTCGAAAACGCTCCTTGTTAAAATGGTTTTGTGAGAGTTTTCTTGTGAGATAACAGTGATTATTTCTGACTGGATATTTGAATTCAGTCGAGTTGATTCCCGAATAGAACCCATGACAAAGACATTATTCATGACCATCTAACGTTGACTGACACGATGCCATCACCCCTTATGAACTAAACACGTGTTGTGGGCCAAGAATGCGCTTGACCCAATGACCGTTAATTCTAAAAATTGATCCAAGGGCTGTGCTTGAACACCATGTCGAACACAAACACACACATAATTCCGGAAAACCACAGTTGTCAGTGCCAAGTTCAAGCATGGAAACAGCATTTGTTGCCGGAATGTAGACCAGTGTTCCTGATATTGTACCCTGGTTACTGCAGTACCTAAATGCCTGCCTCCGCCAGACTACTGACGAGTAGTATGGTATAATCGTTTAACCACGCTATGGTATTACATAACCGATAGACTCAAGCAGATGCCCCATTTTGACTATGATGCTGATAGCGTAAGTCACTTACGACCTTTGTTGTTTCAGTAGGGACACACCGTTAACCAGTTATTTGAAATATGGATGAACAATGCTTGGATTATTTGCTAAAGTGGGACATTCCAGGGTCAAACTTTGATTGCGACGTCGTCTGTTTTATCATTCAGTAGCATCCCATACTTCTTCCTTCTTACACAGTGTTCCCGAAGACAGCGTCAATATTCAAACCAGCAAGTAGTTCGTGACGATGGAAATTTCTAGAAGTCATCCCGCAGATGAGTTGGTTAAAGGTGGAAACCAACCCATTCGCCTTAATTGTATAAGGGCGGATGACGTTTGTAACTAATCGGACGTCCTTGCGCGCCCCAATAAGGTGACTCGTCATGGATAAAACACAAACATACTCATTTCTCTTTTCGTTAGGATGGGTGAAAACAAACTCGACTATAGTTGTCGGGAGATAGCCGCAGCAACTTGAACTCATTTTTAGTTGGTTGAATGATAGTAGACGAGTTCATCGCATTATGGGT
Organism: Paragonimus heterotremus; assembly: GCA_013368495.1. NCBI lineage: Eukaryota > Metazoa > Platyhelminthes > Trematoda > Plagiorchiida > Troglotrematidae > Paragonimus > Paragonimus heterotremus. The sequence continues at coordinate 18,607 of LUCH01006298.1, forward strand.
AATGCAACCAATAAAAATGCCTGGAATGAACTAATCAAAAGAAAGGGGACGAGTAACAATACTGCTAGAACACGACACATTCTACCAGTTATTTCGTTAACGAAGATGTGCAAATCTGTAGCACTGGTAGTGTTTTCCTTGGATTTTATTGTTTTTCTGTAGAGATTATGAACATCTATCCTAACTGTGAACATTTTTTAGAAATACTAAAATATTGCATGTTAGAGCTACCGCAGGTAAACGTCTGACGATATAGAACACTATTATCAGATCGCAGTGAGCATGCTTTGTTGACCATTAGTAGCACGTGCGGAGTCCTTAGAGCAGTAGTTCAGGTATAATTTTAGTGCTTTGGGTTTTTCAATTTTGGACGCGTCTTCTGATTTATACGGGCAATTTCATTAGAAACTCTCCATTGGTGACGAAAGTTTTAAAACTGATGCGGAGAAAAGAAAAACCTTTAACCGTAGTTAGAAAAATGCCACCTTATTCACTGGAAAACCTCTAAGGCGTTAGGAGACAGTCAACGTATTCTTAGCCCATGTGTCGAACATAACTGGAATACGTAAGACAGCTTTTTCCCCAGAATTTGGAGCATAAGAGAGCAATAAGAATGGTAGATGGAAACATTTCGTACTGCCTCATCAACCCTATCAACCGGTTCAATAGACAAACACATTGAATTGGATCAGGTCAGTCGGCCAATAGTTGTCTGGAGAAATGCAAACGCGGTCACGCCCAAATACCAGCACAACCGAACAGAACAGGCCAAATAGATCGGATCTATTGTCCAATGAGGACAACACATAACCTATCAGCGGGAAATTGAAAAACAACGAGCCAACCGATCCAGTCAAGTAAACAAGATCAACCAGTCAGGCAGTACCAAGTCGGACTGCGGGTCGGAAGTTCAAAATTAAAAGAGATCAATCGCGCTCCGGGTCAAAGTTAAAAAAAGACGGCTAACAACCAATCATTATTTTGAAAACTGGGTCAAAAGCAACCGGAAGTAACCAATCAACATTCAGGTCAAGAGGTTAACTCATTTTCATGTAAACAGCAATCATCCGTCGAACTTCACCAATCTCCCCGACGAACTGTGTGCGCTCAGACAACTACACATTGATCCTATCATCTTGTCTGACGATAAAACGTCTTCTAAATGCCGGGCTGTTGGAAAAGCCGAATACTTAAACCACTGACCGGATCTACATGCAACAACACTACTGCCGACAATCAGAAAGGTCGACTTTAGTAGCATAATTACGACTGCCGTAGCAAGCCGAAAATATTTTAGACTAGCACGTCGCAATAGGATACAGAATGGCAAAACTGAGTTGCTAGTGCCACAGTGTCTGGTGTTTGTGAAGGCTGCTTGTCTGCATGTTTTAACGATACTGACGTTCTCCAATAACGCAGTCTTCTACACCCAGTTAGACGAACGTTCCTTTGAATGTACTTAATCCGCTTAGCCATTCACGAATGAACACAGTGATTCGGTTTGAATACAAATTGTAGGTGTGTGCTCGTCCGTCTCATATCGGTGCTGCCTTCCTGCACGGCCCCATCAATTCTGCTACCAAAGCACTAGCCTGAGTAAGCGCTTCATCCTCTTCAGCTAAGCAAAATACTGGTTTTGAAACTTGGTTCTTGGCAATGGAAGCTGATTACTGAATCGATTTCTTTGTCGTTAACGAAAGAAATTGAAATGTATATAATATGGTCAGTGATTTGGAGACAGCAGTGAACTGTGCACCATAGAAATGGTACCATTCTCAACAGAGTAGTCCCAAATTAATCGCTTCCGAAAGTGTTACGTTTAATAGTGTGATATGGTGAAACTGCGCATGTGATGCTCATAATAACTATCTTGAGCAATGACCTGAAAAATGAACATGCGTCCATGTGCAATCATATGTTTATGTGTACTCTTCATACACTAGGGACATTACTGATGAGCCTGTAGTGCTTCTTTTAAACCATCATGCAAACGTTATGAGTTATCTGATATCATGTAAACTGAACATCACCTACATATGATCGCAGCTGTCGCATTCCCATAGACTTTCCAGTCGGCCCCTTACGAACAGAGAAAGCACTAGACTCGAGTTTCTTTGTCGAAAAGGGGTGGCCGGAGTTCTAGTCTCGGCAGTGGCAAAGATATGCACTACTGGCAAGCTATAATAAAACCGAAACTCGAGTCTAGTGCTCTCCCTGTTTGAAAAGAGCCGACTGGAATGTCTATGGGAATGTAACAGGTGCAATCATGTATGTGTGATGCTCAATCTCTATGAAAAACCAATGATCCCCTACAACTCACCATTTATATCACTATTGTTGTTGAGGTGCTTCGACCAGGATGGTCCGAGTAGTTACATTTATCCTACTCAGTTCCTCTCAGTAAATTCTCTAGTAAATCGATGGTTGGGTAGGGAATCAGCTTTTGAGACAGAAACCAAACGTTTCATTCTGATATAATGCATTAGTTAGCTGCTTTCGCAATTCGGAAGCCATTAATGTTTCAATGTCCATGTTCCCCGTTGATACTTTCCCGAGGCGACAGATTTGAGTACAGAATGAACTAAGCAAAACATGAACTGATTCCCGTTCATCAGTTTATTTGTAACCCATAAGATCCCTCCACTGATTATTCACAATTAAAGAATTAATATCATTACCCCACATAATTTTCGAATTAAAACTAAACTCACCTTTTATTACCATAATACTGCCAGTTTGTGGTCCGGGTTAGCTTCGTCTGTGTACACATTCTAGGGTTTGTCCTGGGATGAGTATGATGTCAGGGACTTCATCTACTAGCTTGCGTGATTTCATGCCAAGTACTAACATGTTTACCGGATGGTCAACTGTATATTCATCGGAAATGTCTGTAAAACGCCGGCTTGAGGCTTTAATTATGATCTCGCTGTCCTGTTGACAGTTAAGATTAGTAATTTAGTGTTTCATTATGAAAACTGTGACGGAAATTGGTGATCTCCACGGAACAGTGTTCTCACGTCTTGACAACAATGGGCTTTGATTAAAGGACTAATGTTATTGTTGCAGAGGTCCCGAAAATCATTAGATTGCTAATGACATGATACTCATTATGAGCTGTCGCTTACCGTCGCCATTTGTTGCAATCGAACCGTATGCACGGACTAAAATCACAAAACTTAACAGCGTCCACTGACTTTTGACTTTCCATGCACAACCAAAACGAAACTAATAATACATAAAATCTGTTCAACAACGCACTGAATGAAACATAAAGACTTTCGATCTAGTGTGGTAAAATGGTGCTGAAACTTGTGTTGTAGGGTTTTGAGATTTCAATTTTATCTCATCGCATACCGGTGACGAATTTGATTGCAGTCATCGTCGAGCATGTCAAGAACGACTGACTAGAAGGAATGAGGTGGATAAACTGAAGGCTGGTGATTGGGATGAACTGGTGTTATCTTTTACACACATGACATTAAGTGCTGTTGTGTGCTAAACACAACTAGATTGATTGTCAAGGTTTTGGGCTGGTTTTGCCGAACAATATAGCGATAGAGGCACTATGGTCAATGTTCTAACCTTCTACCAGGATGTGTTTCGCAATCGACGACCCCTAATCTGTCGTTCAACTATCTGTTCGATTACTTGTTCTCGCTTTTGTTCGAATCGACCATTCTAGAATAGGCTCGGTCACATGTTGCAAGAAACGCAGTACGTGAGATTAATGTACATATTACTACAAGTGCAAACGAACCAAAGTGACCTGAAGTGTGATTCAAAATGCCTTAATTCTTGTGGGGAAAGTAACGAACGTATGTGAGCAGCGCGTTAAGTACGGTTAACCGTGGCTTGAAACATTTTGGTCAGACTATCTGCAGCAGATCAACTGCTTATTAAGCGTAGCTGTTGCAGCTGACTGAAATTCCATCAGTAATCTGGAACCAGTTACAGCTATTTCTTTTAACTCGATATAGAATATGACGACTACAAACTTTCAACAATGTTTTGCCGTATGTTTTTCTATCAAAGGAGACATTGAGTGAATGGATGTCTATGAATGTTTAGTCCATTTATATGCGAACTAGTCTACTTCGAAAACAACATTGAACACAAAGGTTACTGTGTTTTGTTGAGGTCAGTAGTTGGGGACACTACTCACTTGGCGGTCGACGCGATTCACTTCTAGTGCTTCTTTTCGGTTTAGGCTTATTGAGAAGGTCGACATAAATATGAAATAATACATCAACTGGAAGCGCCGTTCAATCTGATGTTGGCAGAGTGATTTCATCTCGAGGCTTCGCCTACCTTATTGTACAGTTCACTTGTAATATTGCCAAGACTGCCTTGTCGACACTACGCAATACTCATACTATGAAGACCTGTGGAACAACAAACTAGAAACAGTAGGATGAGCTACAGTTTAACACAAGAGAAAAATCAGCATAATTTCAAAGAACACCAAGCTACGGTAGTAAATTACGTAATCACAGATATTTCAAAAACAAAATTACACTTCTCCATTTTGGAATAACATCGTCCTTAGTGTTTCATGATATACGTAAGTCGCTCGGTGCTAATGGTTGTGTATAGTTTACTAGAACAGTTATTCTCAACGCAGCAGTTGGTTTTGTATGTATGTATGACGGTTTGTATTTGGCGCGTTACAAAAAACTGTGCTATCAGATCTGGTCATTTTCAACAGCCTATTCTAACCAAATGGTGTTAGTTGCTTGGCCGCATATTAGTCAACTAGGCAGACACACATTCTCAGATCAAACCAGGCTGATGATGGTCATCGTCGGATAGTCGTCAGTGTTCGCTTATACTCACTGCAATTACAACATAAGGAAGTAAGCTCAAAAGGAAGAGACTGTAACACATTCTTACGAGAAAGAGAGTTTAAAATAAAGAGTGAACCCGAGGGGTTCAGTTTACCGTATGTAGCGAGAACCTATTTGATTAATCGCCTACGCTAAACTCCGACAAGTTAGTCAGTCTAGTCGCAGACAAATCCAACTTCGTTTCAGTATACAACGTCAAGATTGGACAAACAATTTTGCTGTTATATCTTCCGTTATTCGCTAAGTGCTTTGACCTGTACTAAACCAATCAAATTGCAAATTGTGACGTTGCACGTGACACCAATATCAGCCAATGAAATACTCTGGTTAGTTTACTGCTGATGTACATCTATAAATTCGTGTTTTGTCCTAGGACCAACGACTGCTTACCGCAACCAGTCCGAAGTCTTCTCCCTAGTATTAACACAGGGGGTTTGAATTCAAGTACATTTCCTAAGGCCATTCGAAGTTCCTAATTGCGAGTATTACACCGTGTCTATAACTTGTGCAATCAGGGTTCAAGCTAGCTCACGGTCACTGCATTACGACTTAAACGTATTACGGAAACGTTCGATGCTATTAGCAGAATGAGGTACCATTTGACGTTGCTTTTTGACTATTTATTGATCGTTGAATCTCTTTTGTTCATCTGAAGCCAGCGAAAACCCGTAGAATGACCGATCACTAGACAAGTATCGTTACGAAACAAAAGCATTCGAAAGAACACAGAAAATAATGATGGTGAAGAGCAAACGTGACTAACGCAGTCATGAGCGGAAATGAGAAAATGACTTGTATATCAAGGACGACAATTGCAGTTTTGTTGTAGCGCTACACCACAATAAAACGCACGACCATTGTTTCCATTTTTCTGTTGTATAGTTTGTGAACAGCTGTGTTTGAGTAGGAGAGCCGTAAATTTCGAGAATATAGCCAGAACATTCATGTTGTTCAAATTGTGTAAGGTTCTGGCCTTAGCTGGTTCAGAATCGTCATTACAAAACGTTTGTTGATTATGTTATTGTAGTGAGGACGAGCGATCGCACTATGCTACTGTCACCACTACTTAGTAGTCAGACAGGAGCAGAGGAGAATATAAGAAGAAACACTGGAGTGCACTGTGGCAAGAAATGGTGTTTTTCATGCATGAACTGGGCACTGAAAATCGTATTGAACGTGACATCTCCGGATAAGTTCCATATGCAAATGTGTTTGTTGTGGTGTTGAAGCGTATACCCCACGTGTTGATTTTCTGAATAAACAGTCCTTTTTTCCACCCGCCTCCTTGACTGATAACATTGACATATTTTTGTTTCCCCTTGTGCGATATTACAAAACGGCAGGAAGATTTAACACAGAATTGACGCCTGGACACAACTGGTTCACTTTCCTAGTCTCTGTATGAAAGCTAGCTATAAATCATCAATCCGCTATTGAATTGTCACTAAGCGTTGGGTAAGTTCCCCGTTTGGATCCCAAATTGAAAAGCAGAAAAAACCTACCATAATCACATGATTATTGACCAGTCAAGCTTACAAATAACGTGGTTTGTAATCTTTCAGCGGTACAATGAGAGGTAACAAAATGACTGAAGAGGAGTTTGTATATCTTACTGACATACTGGTGGCTTGTTTATCGAGACAAATCGAACGCAGTTACGACAAATTATTGCTCCGTTCAACCGAAAGATAAAATTTGCCCCTATCTTATAGATAACCATAATCAACTAACATTATTTTTAAACAAACAAACGTTATCAAACAAACGCTTGTCAGTCTGTACCCCGGTAAGTCGACGAAAATAATGTCCAGTTACAAGGACGGGATAATTGATCGGTATACAGGTTATTTGTGTCAAGCGTAAAAACGAACAACGTGCAAGATAATAGACATTATGGATAATGACACACGCATGATAGTGTGTTAAACAAATATGGGCAGAAAACTGTGTTAGAAACATTAGAAAAACTTATCGCAAGTGCCAACAGTTTTTATCAAAGTGTGATAACAAAGAGGAAGGCAGAGTACTGTTAACCAAAGTCTGTTAGATAGTAAACCTGGATGATAATTGCCAACTGTCTTAAAGATGGCTCTCTACTACAAACAGCTAGGGTTATGCCCAGCGTGGATTGTTGCAACCAGCCAACTTGTGGTAAATTAATATTGGTTTGGATAGCTTCATATCAAGAAGCCAGACGCCGAACACTGACTGAAACGTATAGAATGTGTTTGGTTTACTTTTAATAATGAAGCGAAACTTTACCAATAGAAATGACCACAATGATGTAGTTGAACTCCTAGATGTGTGAAAAGTGGAATATGTGACAAGAAATGGAGTTGATAGTATCTCAACAAAAAAAGATACCCACCATGATACTCCGCAGGCTTACAGGGTAAGTGTGAAGATGAAGACCAGTGAGAAATATTATAAAGGGCGGTTTATAAGCTATTGATCAAATGTGATTGATTTCGGGTGCCTCCTTGAGACACCGTTATTTGTACAGCTTTCCAAAGATGGCCAAAGAAGGCCTACCTAGATTTGAAAAACGGAAAAAGAACTGAGAATAAACGCCATTTTTTAAGATGAGCAGCCAGTTGAAAATACCCATCTATCATAGGTCTTCACGACGTAGTTGGTCACTGTTCATTTCCAAGGCTTCTTAATAGCTAGATGTCTTGATTTACTCGTAGAAGGTAGATCATTTTTAACTAATTTACTGGCTTCTTAATCTAGGAAAACTTATTTCAATTAAAAGTACATAGTATCTGAATCCGGGTTGATTGACTATAATGACTGAAGATAAAAGACGTCCATATGCATTTTAGTGCAAAAAGCTGGCTGCGTTGTACCATTTTTAATTTCATTGGCACAACTATTTTTGGAATATCCTCGAAAGAATTACACATGAATATGCAGGTAATGGAAGCCTCTGCCGGCTCGCTCTTGCCCTGCCTTACTATCTGCACCAGTAGTAATTAGTAACAAGGTATTAACAGGCTGCCCCAACTCACTACTTGATGTACGTGAGCCAGGTGGCCTAACAGACATAGTATTAGATCAAATATATCATGGTCACTCCCCTTCTGTTATATGCCATTTGCATGAAGACCTGGAAGTTGGTCGACATCGATCACCGAATATCGGTTTGTCACCGTGTGCTGGGCCGAACTAAACGCAAAGCATGTTTTGTTTATATTTATGAGACATTCGAAATGCATTGGTCGCTTTATTCACTGTGGTAAGCGCCGAGTATTTGAGATTTTCTGACCCTAGAAGCTTGTCCTACTGCTTTGCATTTGGTTGATTAGCTGATTTCATGCGTGTTTTTTGCTCTGCATCATCAGCATACATGTCTAACTTGTTGACAGCATATTTTGTTGGTTTTATTCCATCTGGCTTGTATCCGTCACACTCTCTTCGAATAATGTAAATATCCAGATAGTTTGAGCGTTAGCCCTTCCCATCGCTGTTGTTCGTTATTAGCTTCTTTATAACTTCTTTCTAGTTCAAGTCAAATCAAGAGACGACTTTGTACACCTGAGGAGGTATACAATCCATATCTGTATAATAATGTTTACAGTCAATGATTTCGCCCATGTTTAATCGAGGTGTTGGAAATATGTGGTTAACATGATAGGAAATGACAGACGACGCACAATTAAGTACACGAACAGAGGAAGCTCTGTACACAGATTTACTGAAATTACGCACAGAATTTAGTAAGGGTATTTATAAAAATGATCAATAGAATCACGAAAAGGTTAACACAGAGATTCACAAAACGGAGGATTAGTCCACCAGAGGAAGTGGTACATTGAGTAGGTTTTTCCAAGGTTGCGGTAGCTTAAGTTCGTAAATACATACCGATTGGAGAAGGGTTTTTACTTACGCACTCCGGTTTCTGTGCTTGTCAGGGTTATTGACATAGAAGATATGCCGTACCCGTTGCGCTACTCACAAATGTGATAGTGCTTAAGACATGTTTTATCCACAGTCAGCTAAAGGAATGAAAGCAACATTGTCCATCATTTGGTTGTACGTTGGTAGTGGTCCATGCCTCAGAACTGAGTTTCTACCTACGATAGACTGAGGAGATGTGAGAAACAAGATCACATTCAGAAGTCTTAATCGTTGAGTTATCCACTAGAGTTAACAGGATGGTTACTGTGTTTCTTATCAAGACGGCCGTGCGACCTGAACACTGCTCACAGGCGAACGTGGTTGTGCGTTCAGATGTGACAGTTCGGCCGAGCCCAGTGTAAGGTCATTGACAACGTGGTCAACATGGTTGCCTCGTGAACACGTGGTCGGAATTCTATTCCTGGCCGTGGCAAAGATATACACAATTCACGAGCTCCAGCAAGAGTGAACCTTGAGTAGAATGCTTTCTTTCGGAAGACGCCGGTTGGACAATCTATCTGAAGGCGAAGTTAGCGGTTAAATATAAGTGACGTTCAACTTGAAACAAATGAGGTGTGTTGTAACTGGATCTACGGCCTACGAGCGCGTAAACAAAACGGAATAACGGTCCGTGAAACGGCGGATAACAGCACGATGAATAACGGTAATTAACAACGAAGTAGGGAGTATACGCAGTCAATTAATCTCTTCTCAGCCAACCCATCCACCCGCAGCTACCGCACGAACACAGGGAAAAGATAGGCCTTGAGAAAGATCTTCCTTATGTCGTTCAACTCGAAAATAACATGGTCAGAAACCCGATCTTATTTATAGGATTTGGGACTAGCAACAATCAAGGTCAAACGTAGTGGACCAGACAAAAGTCTAGACAGTACGGTCCATGATTGTAGTCGGGTTGACAACAACAGTTGTCACGAGGACTTAGGTCGACCGTGAAGACCGGAGCGGTCCACGACCATGGCAAAGGTGAAGGTTAGTCTTCTGGTCGCACAATATTTCCGGGGAACTGTCGACTTCTCCGACAAGACCGATAAAATCAATGACAGCTATCAGCTAAATAGTCAGTTTATTTTATTGGATGGAAGAGAAATTGTAATCTGTATGATAATGGTAACTGAATTTGCTAGAAAGAAGACCAGCTACCAGGTGCAAGAAACGTCGGCACTGTTAATTCTCAGACGGGCGCCAGTATTTTGCAGTTAAATGAATTAAAAGAAACCAAGATACATTTTCTGAGAACCGCTGTATCGATACTCAGCCTGATCTAAACATTTAGTAGCCTGTGGAGTCAAAAGTTGAAGAGGAAAACTGTAGTGGGTATGTTCTCCCTAACATGTGCAATAACGCAGCACAGTGTTAAAACTCTCGACTGATTAAGCTACACTCATGGGATTGAGCGATTTGTCCCAAACTGAGTATTTCCGAATTGTAAAAGCGGTCCAGTCACATAGTTGCTTGTATGCTCTGTACATTAAACTTAGATTACGATCCTTTAAAACCTCATCGTTATTTGTTGGAAATAAGTTTGCTAATGAGCGCTTTCGTACTTAGACAGTTGTTATGGTGTTAACCATTTATCCTGTACGATATCAGCAGTACACTGACGGTGAACCGAGAGTTATTATTATTTTTGGTTACTAAACTTGTATGGGTCCCATCGCCTCTATGTGAACATTATCATTAACTGTCTATTCATTTATAACTTAGGAAAGATAACCCATATGTTGAAGAAATATGCGGCAGAACTTAGCAGAAAAGGCTACAAGATGGAAGGCTTCGCAAATTCCTTTCAAAAGGCTCAGTGGCGTTTGTGTCTTTCATCCAGAAACAGGCAATTAGGAGATAAACTGAAATCGTTCGTCACTGAATCTCCAGATGGCATCCATCTATGGATTAGAGATGTTTACTGTCACTGTGAATGAACCATGCTCGGTTTTGATGGCGAATGTCAGCATTGAACGGCCAGCTATTTTTAGAACCACTGGTTAGGGAAGTTCAAATATTTCAACAAAAGCATCGTTCACACGAAGTGATCACTTAAAATTGTGTGCCTCTTGTGTTACGGACCAAGATTTGAAGCGCGATTTGCATGTGGTTTGAGTTGATGATAATCATCAAATGTTCTTGATACAACAGTCAACTAAGAATGAAGAGAATAAACTTAATATATTACGACGTGTTAGGTAAAGTAGTTAAGTCTATCTGGCTAGTTTAAAACACTCTTCCTTAGGGCAGAATAGACGTAATTCGGAATGTCAGACCACTAGGGTGAACATAACTGCAAACTTTGAAAAATGACAAATAAACCCGGAGAACGATCAGAGATCTCAGGAACTCTCATAAATGAGGATAAGTGTCGTCCTTATAGGATATTCGGATTCTTGGTAAGTTGTTAGGCTGTTCGACGGTTGGAGCATGTAAAGTAAAAACAGTCTGGAAACTAGCGTTCTACAAATGTTACAACAATTGATATTTACCAGTAACGATGGAAGATATACGTCGCGAGATGGTAACATTTCGTTTACTCTCTTCAGTCACGAACGTACCACAAGCTTGCCAGATGGCTTGTTGACATTCTACACCCCATCCGTCAGAATTTTACCTTCCACTGTGTAAAAGATTCCTTCGAACTGGTGCAAACCTTACAGAACGTGTCGGTGAGTCCACATAAGATGTTTTCTGTTGACGTTGACTCCTTATTCACGAACGTTTCCCTTCGAGAAACGGTTGACTTTCTGTGCGATTTTATTTCCCATCAGAACCTACCTTTTTGTCTCCCAGTTGATTATCTCAAGGAACTCATACTTTTATGTACAGAGAATATCCGTTTTGATTTTGCAGGATCATCTTATAAGCAAGTAGATGGTGTAGCAGTGGGCCGTTGGGCCTAACACTTGCAGATATATTTTTAGGAATGGCTGAATTAAAATTATCTGATGCTATAGATGGTGCCAGCCTCTATAAGCGATGTGTAGATGATATTTTGATTTTTACCATTAATATTCATTTTGTTTCACTTTTAAGCCTTTCTGATTCTGCTCATCCTAATCTTTCTGTTTCTCATGAAGAGGAAGCAAACAAAGTTTATCTTTTCTAGACGTTTCATTCACTAGGCGACAGGGTGGCTCACTACAACGCTCTGTACACTGTGAGGCTACTTGGAGCGGTCAGTATTTGCAATTTTCTTCTTTTGCACCAATTACTTATAAACGAGGTCTGGTGCGAACCCTGTTTCATGGAGCCCGGGAGGTCTGCACCAATGACTGCTTGCAGGGAGAGCAGGATAGATTAAAGAAAGTGTTGCTCTCGACTGGCTATCCTGAAAAGTTCATCGATGTTCACAGCCAGAAAAGACTGATCAAGACTGCCGTGAGTACGGTCCTTAAGAAGCAGGTCTTTTTGAACGTTCCTTTCAAAGGTGATCATATCACAACTGATGTAAGTCAAAAATGACAGTCTGCTCTAACCCGTACATACCCAGCTGCTGAAATGCGGTTGCTACTCACGACTCGGAGTGTCGCTCAGCTAATTCACAGTCGTGTCCTACCGAAATGTTCTGTCTCACATGTAATCTATCAGTTCACTTGCAGTTGCAGTGACATCTATATCGGCAGAACAGATTGGGGCCTACGACAAAGAATGGCTAAACATATGCATAAGTGGTTGGTGTGCGCCATGACGCAACAGGCAATGGCAACAGTACGAGTGAGACGAAATCCGACCTCATCCATAGCAAAGCACATCATGGAAACAGGTCACGTTATTGACCCCGCCAATTCGTTTCAAGTGTTGTTGCGTAATCGGAATCCGAAGTTGCTTGCTTTCTCCGAAGCCATGTTAATCAATACTCGCCGTCCTGTCTTGTGTGTGCATAAACTGTTGACTCATGCAGTTTGTCTGCCCCGGAACTGATAACAGTCTTTGTTTTGTGTAAACTCAATCGTTGATTGTTTCTATTGTTGTTGCTATCCGCATGT
>LUCH01006300.1:27770-41568 GCA_013368495.1 Paragonimus heterotremus
AAGGGTTTCAGGTTGATAATAATAATAGCAATAATAACAATAATAATAATAATATATTTCTCAACGTATTTTTGAGAAGCACGCTCGAGGGTGCGCGATCATGACAGATGATTACATGCGGTACAAAGCAACACATGGATATATAACAAGACACACATGAAACCTGTTGACAACTGAAAACGTAATCAGATGAAAAATGGTCACAGTTTACAACGTTCGATTCACACATAAGAAAAGAAGATAGTTCGTCTGTTCCACAGTATTAGTCCAAAAAATAAAATGTTAAGCTAATTTATCTTTTACACGGTTAAGTAAAGACGACGTTTCAAATATTACACTCTATCATCCAGAATAGTCAGAAGTAAATTCCATTCACTCTACTGCATTGTTTCCAAGTAGACTGAGGTCACGTGGCGTTCATATGGAGCAATACACTGAAAGAGAGGAAATCAAGTTGCCTGCCGATCACTGGAAGATATACCTACCGGCCAGTCACTCTAGCCGACCTCTATAATACCACCCTATTTAAAACTACCATAACCTACGCCGCCCAATCGGAATGTACACACGCGTGGGCGTCGACAGATTGTTAATTTCGCAGAGAACGGCTGATCTCTAAGAAAATCGTGAGTGTGCAGTGTCATTTTTTTGGGATATGCGTAGTTTTCGTACGCGCTTCCAGGACACCGCAGTTGAATGAACTCAATGAAATGTAGTATGGGAGTGCACGCGTAAACGTACTGGATGTGACCAAGTAGTTGGCAATTGCGTCTTACTAAATATTTGACGGTTACTGTTAACCTGCGGAATTCGTGGGTTTATGTTTCTCCAAATAAAATCATTAGTGATGAAAAAAGCAGTGGGAGTGGTACTGGTTTACTGCAGGCCACCGTAATGGGTTATTATAAATATCGTTTTACGCGTGATAAGCCGTTTTCCCAGGAAGAATGTGGCAACGGGTTCTGTATGCGCGCGGTCTTAGTGATATGTACTCTACAGAACCTCCCCGGGAATCCATAGAAGGCGTAAACATCTGAATCCAGTGCCTTTATACTTCCGTTTGCAAGTCTCTATGAATATTTGTGCTAATTCCAAAGCAAGACGTTTATCGCGCCTGACAATCTATTACTGTGAAAACACGAAGTAGTTAGAGAGAAATGTCAAGCAATTTACCCTACATAGCGGTGTTAAATTGCCGACAAAGCTGTTCGCTAAACGTGAGGCCGATTCTCCAAGAAACAGTGCGTTGGAGCTTATGGTAAATAAGTTTTGAACCGTACGCCACAAAAGCAGCGGATAAAAACAGACAACCTGACGAAACGGATGTACACGGCTCACAAGTTGAGGCACACAAACTAGCATGGAGTGTACGAGCTAAAACATTTTTGGTTGGAAGAAAATTATCCCGTGTCGAACAGAATGAGTCTCAGTTATGGGATGAAATATCACGATGAATACTAATTAGCGACAGAAGAAAATGTCATATCCCTCAGGATACTAGCTGATTTCCCTGATACACGCCGTTCGGCCTCGAGGATCGCTTGGAGTATGGTACTAATGCTCCATCGTGGGTCCACCGGGTGGATCTTTGCTACTTGACTTGATTTCACCGTGAGTAAGTTGTTGGCGATTGGCAGAGTGCGAATAAGCCCGACTGAATCATGAGATACGCATCCCCACTCAGCACGTAGTAAACATCACTAGCAGTTGGCAGACAGCAGTGACTGACAAGTGTCCGAAAGAATTTGTCTGAACGTCATGCAGGGAACCATTTGCTTGGTTGCTGCTGAGCATCACCCTGGCTGCTGGAATTTTCTGTGATTATTTTTTAGGACGCATGATTTCGTTCGGCCGTTATATGTGTCCATCACTCCCTATCTGAGATAGCTATTTGGGTAACAGTGTTAAATCCTCAAGCACTGGCCTATTGACGTTCAATGTCTGATACTAACCTACGTCATGATCCCGGGTGCGACCATCTGACCAAGCGGTGGAGGGCTATTCATCACAAGAGAAGTTCATAGATGGACCATACGCGTCTATTCTTACTGGAAGACGAACATAAATGGCTAGTTGAAAGCGTGAACAGAACGAATAAGCAAGTTATGTCTGTTTTAAGTGGCTGGATGGAGACGCATAATAATTATATGACAAAAGTAAACTAACAAGAATTACAGGTCGATGCATGATAGCGCTCAATCATGTTTAACGCGACAGAGGAGGTGAGCGAAACATTCAGGAACGATTGAAACGACCAAGGTAACCAACTTTACTGTATCTGCTTACTCACAACCGCCGCAAGGCTACGGATTAGGGCAAAGAGCTTGGTGACGATGGATGTGATGATGCAGTCGTAACTGCCAAGATATTCTCGCATTCTAATGCCCACACAAGCAAAGGACGGGTGTAATACGAATTTGCACTTTTCCAGCATGTCTGTCGGCACAGCTGGTAAAGGCACGTGAATGAATCAGGTGAACGAAGACAGGGAACAAAGGCCTTGACCGACGATGAGCAGTTCACCCCATCCTTGAATGTTGCAAATGCACCCTGTTTCGCGGTCAACGCGGTACGATTAGGTCACGCCACACGGTCAATTCGGCCTAATATTCGGTTCGAATGGAGGTCAGTCGCGTTGTCCAGTGTTCACGTACAAATATAATAGTAAAACAGAGGCGATACTTCACTGACATGCCCACTGTCAACGCACGATCAGCGGTAGTAATAGATAGCCATCAACCGCGTGACAAATTATCTGGAGACCACGTTTAAGAAACGGGAGTAACGGTAGCTGTCGGGAAATGGTTGAACGCTATGAGGGTGAAACTCTAGTTGCAGAATAATCCGGCTGCTTACGCTGGTGTGCAGCGACGTACGTGGTGAGTAACTCATGTAATTATGATACACTGTCGTCGAGTACGTTTTAGCAGGCTTCCTTGCATCCTATGTACGCCCTTAAACTAAACTGTAAATCATTAACCCAAGACAATAGACCGACAGGTGTTTACAGTAAAAACAAATTCAAGTGGGAGGTTGTATTAGGAGCAGTCTGTCTTCGGTTATTTATCATGGGGCCAGTTACATTGCGGTCCAGAACGTCACGGGTGCCAAGCAAACGAAGAAAAGATGAACTTGGCATAACATCACGTCAAACAACCAGGTATCCAAATTTACCTGTGTTGCCAGGCCGCGTCAGATAACGATGGTGAGTTTGTGACCCGAAGAATGAATAGCGCAATTGGAAGACGTGGTCTCACAACTGCGCAATCGGTTACACGGTCAGGGTGAATGGATTCGGACACAATAGTTAGCATGACCCAATCTCGTTGCGTTATTCATTCCTGACCGCCGTACCACACCAAACTGCTTGGCATAATCATGTGACAGTTTCAAATGCCAAATGTGACAGTTGAATATTCTTGTTGTTCGCCTGGTGGCTATCACCACCCATGTCGTTAGGTGATTGACCTGGCAATGTGAAGTCGAAAATAGACTGCTTGACAAACTACATTTCACCTACAGCGTAAGTTTGTCCGCTACCTCCTGAACATCGTTATCTATCCTTTCCCACGTTACCATTATGCGTACCTGATTGTGAATAGAATATTCACGGCGGCAGACGCTGATTCTCACCTTCAGAAATGCGTGCTTTATACCGACACGAACGTCCGGTTTATTAGCACGTGTTTGGCAGCAGATACAATTAGACCACTGGAACTGGTGGAAACGAATTCGGACTTGAGTGTACGTAGCCGAGACGTGGACGGGGCAGTACACCAACTTTCTAAGCTTTGTTGCACTTAATCAAGAGCCAAACTCGATTGACTGTCTAACCGATAGGGCAAGAAGGATATGCACAATAGTCACCGTAGACAAAGAATTGCGACGAACTCTAGAGATATTAAGCCAGAATGAATATCCAGGAAGATTTATAGAAGAGAATACGGGATGTAAAGATGCTCAGCCAGCACCAGATACAGTAGCGAAAAAGCCAATTTTTGTCAGTCTGACATTTAAAGGTGATGCAGCTAGTAAACTGGTCGGCTGCAGGCTGAAAAATGCATTGGCCAAGACCTACAATACAACACAAATGATTATCTCATTTAAGAACCGACCGATGTGGGTGTCACATCTCAAAGATAGTTTGCCTAAGTTTTCTTCGTCATTCTGTGTTTACTCTCTCACCTGCTGTTGCCAAGCCAGTCACGGTTAGAAAACTACTCGGCGACCGTCAGACATAATCAGTGAGCACCTTCCCAAATGACTACGGAATGGTATAACGAAACCACTCTCAAGTGCTATCTGATCTCATCTGATCGACGCAGGTCATCAAATCACGACCGACAGAGCGTTCAACGTTGTCTACAAAATGTCCCACATTCATTTCCGAGTTTCCAGAGCGAGACTGTTGTCTACGGCAGAGACAAAAGTTATCAAACTCTGCAACCCCCAACTGTGCGCCTGAAAGAAATTTGTACAGGCCTACACCTCCCGTGGCCAACCATGTGTAAACCGTCTGAGACCCAATGGTCCAGTAACCCGATTAACACGTTAACACACACAGGTCACATGATTCATGCAAACACGCTACATACATAGAAACAAGTAAAGTAGACAGTCATCCACGATTTCCATGGTCATTAACGTCACGTATAACCATATTCCTGGTTTATATATAAGTCCAAGTAATCGCTTGTAATTGTATATGCCTGATGAGAATGACCGAAAACAGCTGTTTGCAACCTTGACTATTGTGAATACTTTGGGTGCAATGACAAAACTGTACGAAGTGTTACAAACTGTTAACGATCGGTCACTGCTACAAATTTCATGCTTCGTTACATTGAAGTCAATGTAACTGGATCACCGAGAATTGCAAACTCCGGATAGATCGGACCATATCGAAAGGAGAATTGAGATGAACAGGCCTCACGGACCAAAAACAACAAAGTGAGTAGCCTGATACTAACATGCAACACCACAACTGTGAAAGCGAGAACCTACTGACAAATGATAATTGCGGGAAAACAATAGGCCCAGGCAGTACTAGAGTAGGACAATGTCCACAGACCGGGTCTCACGTGAACGGCATTCAGTGTGTGGTTGGCTCCCCGCTTGCCGCGCCGCGTGACTAGGTCCTCAAGTTTTCTCGGTCGAGTGTGTGGACAGTCTGAAGTAGCAAATACGATAGACGTCTGAGATAGCCGACCTATGCACACACGTGTGGTTAAGCGTACCAAGCAAGCGGACTACACCTATCAAGTGGCAGCGGAGACACTTGAACAAACTGGCAGCATATCAGGTTATTACAATCATGACAACCATAGCCGGATGCAGACGTCAGCTTAAGGTTCTATGGGAAGACTGATAAGGTGGAGGGGCTCTGATCATGCGTCTGAAGTGCTATCAGAGCAAGGGTGGGGTGTGTAAGCTCCGAACCACGAACACCCGTGAGATACCCATTGACAGCAGGGGCTGCCTCAGAGTGAAGGTGGGGGCAGCAAAATAAAGGTGTCAGAGTAATTAGTTGAACTAAGCGAACAACCTGTTTTTGCATATCCCGATTACAGTATGAACGCGTGAATTGGGATACATGCATCTTGACCCGATGACACGGGTCAAATGAAGTAAACGATAAACAAACTTCATGAAACCATGAGGATAACCAAACAGACGGTCGCAGATGAGAAATCCAGATGATTCACATGAATGACATATATGAAAAAGGCAACAAGTACAAAACGGACGAGAGAAAGTTGCTCGCTTTAAACGTTGATCATAGCTGATAAATGGATTGAGAATAACACAACGTTGTGAGCAAGCTGTAATACTCTAGGTTAATCAGAGCTGTTCAGAAGTCAGCTGATATAGTTCCACAAAGTAGTTAATCGAACCCAAAGTGTACGCCAGCTGAATGCCCGGGAAACGCGACTGACAATTATTGAATCAATGACAAAGAAACATTTCAAACAAAGATAAACCCGTGCAAATTACGCATGTGGCAAATGGGGCTGAGCAGAACGGAGTATAGACCGAAACAGCGATGCGTTCCTCCTCTAAGCCCTGGCCCATTTCGGTTGGGCCAATTCGTGCTAGCACCAGACAACAAAACGTTGGCCGAATGCTACCGGTTGCAGCCTTGACAGTTGCACCGCGTAACAACCACTGTCGCTAGGCCGACCCGACTGAACGAATTATATTAACCGTACAATATAGGCTAGGTCAACTGTTATCAGTTTTGATTCAGGCACATTCTAATCCGTGTCCATCGCTATCAACGGTTTGTGTGGACTCATTCAAGTCTGTGCCAACTGCAAACTACCTCGCAATAGTCGCACTTAGTGCGGTTCATCCATTAAACCACCCACATCAAACTGAACTCCAGCAGTGGAATCGCGTCAGTCGGTATATATTGTGCCATACCACGCATCTGTTCTCCACAAAAATGTGTGAGGTGGTGGTATTTATTGCACTGTCATCGTTCACGGACGTATGTTTTGTGATGTAAAACGAGACAAACGAACCACGTCAAGTCCGAACAACGCACAAAACTAGGGTATAATGGAATAACTGAGCTAAAGCAACCGAAGCCGACCATGTAATAACCAGCAGTCACGTCCCAACTACAGGCACGTTTGAAGTAGTGTTTTATTTAGTCGTGCAATGCATGTGCACTGGTCATTCTTGTTTTCATACTGTCTACTCATCCTCGCAAAGGGGCCAAGCTTGTGCCGCGTTCCATGCACCCTTAATAGGTAGACGGCAGGCTTCCAACTGCGGCCCAATGGCAGTAGTCCGATCCCACAAACTCGCATTGCTTATTAGCCCCATTACAACTGATCTACACGCTTTTGACGAAAGAATACTAACAGTATAGATATCGTAATTTTATTCGTCAGTACGTATTCACAGTTGCTTTCTGAAAAATGCATCGAGAAAACGAACATTAGTACAAACGTCGGTGACGTGCGGTTCTTATACCAGAGCCTCGTTGGTCTGGTGCATGCACCATTTTCATCGCCGCACCACGATGAGGAGGGGTTGGCTTTAGGCGGCGGGTCTGTGGAGAAAAAAAGAAAATACCTGGTTTACGAGGGTCAACTCACGTGCTATCCGCCATGCCAAGCGTTGAACGGGTAGACCTTTTGAAATGACGCTGGCAACGTTTGCAGAACAAATCCTCCGCGAAAATGGGGACGTATACGCGCTCCCAGTGCTACCATTGGGGGCAGTGCTGGCACTGAATCCAGTTGTCCATGCTTTGATCTTTGGACGGAGACACGCACCTTCCACATTCACCGCAAACGTCCGTAAACAACTCCGTGTTGTCGATTTCCTGAATGTAGGGTTACGGCGTCACCTGAAGTGGTGTGGCGCTGGGTCCTGGTTGTTGGTCGCCGAGAACTGTCGTGGTTCGGCGCGGCCGCTTTGGGACTGGTGCACGGGGAAACAAGAAGACTTCGTCGACGGATGTTGGAAAGATTAGTGTTGGTGCGCTGGGTTGGTCGATTGATGTTGAAAATAGATCGGTTGTGTTGTCTTCCACATTGGTGGCTGCAGTTTTGCTGGAGGCTGTAGAAGCGTCCAGATCGATGATAAATGCCAGCGTTTCTTCGTATACAGGGAAGTTGGGTGGCAATGGATCATTTGGGCATGTCTGCAGAAATCGTCACATTTCCAGTATGAGTTGGTTGAACGTCTCACAGGAGAATTTCCGGGATGCCAGTAATCCGAGTTCGTTGAACGCCGACAGTCCCGATAATGCCACGTGCGTTCTGCGCGTTGTTTCGACTGTGGATGACGATGTACGAGTGATTCCGTTGAATTCGCGAGTCCACCTTGGGGTAATTGGGAAATTGTCTGATTTAACATTAACAATGATAACAGAGATGCCTAACATACTGTCCATGCAACTGGCAGTACAGGAACAGGGCATGCCTGCACGGTAGCATGTATTCCACCGAAAAGTGGCATTCACAGGTCCAGCTGTCTTGGTTGCTCCTATGGGATCCCTTGCCATTCTCAGTTACCATGAGTGATGTGGCGGTTGTCTCCACGGCTAACTCCCGACTTGCCTGCATGTATGCCGACATTCTGTGTATAGCTCATGGCACAAGTTTTCTTGCGATGGCGTCAAGTTCGGGATGACCGGAAATCGGGTGGAACGCGTGGCTTTCTGTCGCCAGCTTGGCCTGACGATTGTTCATGACATGCTGGAAAACGCTGCCGACACGTTCCGCAGCTTACCCCAGGCGAATGCGACCATCGAATTCGGATCCCTTGATCGAGCGATAGGCAACCTCCACAAAATCGTCATTGCGTGTTTCAAATGTCGGGGACATCGCAGAGTGGCTGTTACACCACTTGCTGGCACGTGAAATCAGCCGCTGTTGCAAGTAATTGAAGATTGCCAGGTCCGGTTGCTGGATTTCTTACAGGGAGATTGAGAATTCCTCCATACTCCTGTTGTGCATAGCCCTGTAGAAGTGTCGAAGAGCGGTGGGATAGGGACGCTATTAAAATGATTAGTGAAAACGATGAGACTTACCCGCTGGTTTACTTTCTTCAGAAGGTGCACCCGGCAGAGTAGTTGCCGTACTAGAGGCAGTTCCTGAGAAGTCGTTACCTGGACGGCGACGCTGTCGTCCATTTTCATCGTCTCTGTGCTTACTGGCCCCGCGTG
The DNA here is from genome assembly GCA_013368495.1 of Paragonimus heterotremus. Taxonomy (NCBI): domain Eukaryota; kingdom Metazoa; phylum Platyhelminthes; class Trematoda; order Plagiorchiida; family Troglotrematidae; genus Paragonimus; species Paragonimus heterotremus. The sequence continues at coordinate 36,454 of LUCH01006300.1, forward strand.
TTGAATGAAGATGCGGGGGAACTGTGCAATGGCTTTGATTGTTTTGTTCGCCAGCCATCCGAAGCAGACCGCCAGTCTCATTCCGCAAGCGTCTATTACAACATGAACGATGAGGTTGTACCTGTCCCAGCAGCCTCGGTAGGTGGCGTCCATTCCCACAAATTCGGGGTGGCGCCGGTACATAATTCGCTGTTCGGATGTCATGACGAAGAACTAGGAAACGCGGTTCTCGGCGTCCAGAACACAGCGGGCGTGCCCTGATTCAGAAAGTTTGCTGGCCAGTTGTGATAGCTACGACGGAGAGTTCCTTTGGGCCGCGTATTTGCACGCAAATTGCATATGTCCTTAGTGGACGTATTCTTCTCGAACCTACTCCGTATATAACTGCACAGCGTGAGGGAGCTTGCCCCTTGCATTAACCAAGCCAGTATTTCCGCAATTTCCTCTTCGCTGAGACGTCGGCGACAGGGCTCCATTTAGGCGGCGACGACGTCCACCGGGTGATTATGTGCAGCGTTCGCTCTGGTCACCTGGTAAAATCCCGCGAAACTCCGGTTGACGTTTACGAGTGACTGGCATCCCGTTTGCCCATGCGGTTTGGAGCAAACACCGCGGCTGGGACCTAGCGGTTAGCCCCCCATAGTGCATATGAACATTCGTAGGCTAATACCGCCCTCGTTAGTTGTGGTGCGTATATGGTAGCGCGCTCCGGTGACCTGCTGAAATTGGCGGATGTCAGCTTCAAACAGGTCGAATGACTCTAAGGAATTTGGGTTAGTAACCGACCCAAAATATTGGCGAAGAATAACAGTCAGATCAACGGTGAACGACACTAAACCAGAGTCAAGAAAACCGATGTGGTCGATTTCGCGTGTACGTTTATAGCGGTCTCGTTATCCAAATCGTCCGATGATGTAGCCAGTTTTCACCTACTAAATCATTGGCTTGATTTGCGCGAAAACTTCATCGTCCTGAATTGTCCTCAATGTCATTAGTTGAGTCGGAGAGCGCGTGTGCGGTGTTGTGTGATAAAATAACCTTGTGTCATACTGTGATGCATAGAACGCCAAGTATCTATCGCGGTGCGAAAAACTTCCAATCAATACGGCAATCGATTGAATCAAAGATGATGGTTACTATATAACCGAAACGCTTCAAATACAGATTTTTCATCACTTCTTGCATGTGTTCGATCTCCAAATTGTTCTTGGTAAAGGTAGTTCGGAAAGAGCAGTTACTGATGAGAACATATACTGCATACTCAGCCGCTGATCACAACTTCAGTAAATCGGGTGGAGCAGTTACTGGTGTGAACGTATACTGCATACGCAGGCGTTATTCATAGCTTAACTGAATGAGGTTGAACCGTCTATTAATGTGAACCTATATTGCATACACAGACGTCCTTCATAGCTTGGATGAATCACGTTGAAGCACCTACTAGCGTGATTGCATCCTGTAGTCTGAGACGTTGTTGATAGTCCAAGTCAATTGGGTGGGGCGGCTACCAGGGTGAACGTATACTGTATGCTGAAACGTAGTTCACAGCTCAAGTGAATCAGGTTGAAGCAAATACTGGTGTGAACGTGTACTGATCATCCGGGCACTATTCATAGCCTAAATGAATCAGGTTGAAACAGCCCTCAATGTGGATGCATGCTGTATTTGCGACGTTGTTGATTGCCTAAGTCAATCGGGTGGAGCATTTACTAGTGTGAACTTATACTGCGGATACAGACGTTTTTCCTAGCTTAAGTGAATCAAGTTGAGGCATCTACTAACGTGAGCGCATCTTGTAGTCTGAGACGTTTTTGGTAGTTTAAATCAGTCGAGTGGAGAAGCTACTGGTGTGAACGTATATTGCATTCTGAGATGTTATTCATGGCTCAGGTGAATCAGGTTGAAGCAGCTACTGTTTGCAACACAGTGCATTCTGAGACGTTGTTGATAGTTCGAGTCAACTGGGTGGAGCTACTACTAGTGTGAACCTATACTGCATACACAGACGTTCTTCATAGCTCAGGTGGATCAGGTTGAAGCAGCTACTAGTGTAAACCTATACTGCACAGACAGACGTTGATAGTAGTTCATGTGAATCAGGTTAAAGCAGCCACTAATGTGGATGCACACCAAGACATTCTTTATGGGCCAGGTCGGCGGGATCATCCTCTGAATGGATCAGTGGCAACGATGCTTGATGATGAATCCAAGTATATTGTACTACATACAACTCTTATGTGGGATATGATTTGGGGAACAGTGTGGCGAGTTGGTTCGCGGAATTTTCCTTTCCAGGTATGACTTGGCGAACGGCCAGCTTCCTACACTGACGATAGAGTGAAAGTAAATATATATACTGCAACCGGCTTACTGGGACATATCTTCAATATTTCCTGTTTATACAATTCTTCACACTGGGGAACTGTGATGATTGTAAATCATAACGGAACACTATATGCTATTGTTGTTCCACTGCATGAATAATTTCACTGTACAGATACTGAATACATTGCAATTCCGTTGGTTGACGTGCTGCGTTATCACTATTGCGTGGAAGTTAGCTTTGGGTTTTAGCTGAGTACACTTCCGGTTACTAATACGTATTTTAAACTATCACAGTTGGCGTCGTGATTAGTTTATTTCATCCGATGAATTCTCGCAATATGGAAGCTCTGAATGTCCAGTCAAGTTCACGGGAAACGGAGGATTACTTAGCACGCTTTAAAATTTGGTGTTTTACTTTTAACGATATGACAGAGGAGAAGAAAATGCCGAACTTCCTCATGGTCATTGGCAAAGATGCGTATGCATTAAGTAAAATCCTGGCGTTTCCCGATTTGCCTCTCACACTTCTGTACGATTCTCTGATACATTTGCTACTGAGGCATGTTCAGCCCTTCAACTTCCAAGCTGTGGAAGGAGCGCAATTCCACACTTTACTCAGAAAGGAACCTCAAGAGGTCCGTGAGTCTATCATTCAGACTTAAGCACCAAAAGATGGATTGATTGCAAGGAATAATTCCCCTTGTCTTCAACAAAAGTTATTACTACTAAGGGAAGCTACCTTCGAATTAGACAGAGCAGTTTGTGGACAATTCCAAGATGTGCAGGGCGCGGTAAATGAGGAACACAACGCCAACCGTGCTCAGAAGCAGGCAAATCAACAGCAGCAGCGGCAGTTTAAAAAGATAAACTGTCAGGGAAGTACGGAAGTCAAGCCACATCATTTCACTCCAAATTCTGTCCAACCTTTCGGTAACTGTGAGCCATGTGGTCATAAACATTCTCGACTTACGTGTCCATTTCGCAACTTCAAATGCTAGGAATGTGGCGAGATCGGTCACATTCAAGCTGTCTGTCGTTGTTCGAACACGTGTTTTGATCAGACTTCTTTAGACAAACAAAGTGCTGCATCTGACTTCCAGCCCATTGCTTTTACTGTTACTTCTACTAATTCTCTTGATTCTACGCATCACATAGTACAGTCTCCTATTGTTAACGGTAATCCCAAACATTTCTGCATTGCCGACACTGGTGGTGTTGAGTCTTTTATCTCTGTCGCTTGCATGAAGCGGCTGGAACCCTCCGTTATTTTGAAACCTGTTAATACATCTGTTAACAGTATTACTGAACCGATTTTATCTATTATTGGCGAATGTGAACTTTCACTTACAAATGTGCGGTCCATTACTTGTTCGTTTTTGTTATTAATTCTGACCTGTCTGTTATCGGTCTCAAGTGTGTGAATATTCTAAAGGTCTCTCTTTCATTGTCTGTCGAATCTTCCGAGTTTGAAAATCCTGTTACTGAGTCTGTTTCAGAATTCAGTTACGGGAGGGGTACCTGCAATTGAGCCGGAGCAGACAAGAATTCCTGAACGTGTGAAGAAGAAACAACGTCACCACTGTTACCCGGACGTTCATTTGGACTGTGGCGGATGTGATGATTGTAAATCATGACGGAACACTATATGCTATTGTTGTTTTACTACATGAATAATTACATTATACAGATACTGAATACATTACGATTCCGTTAGCTGCCTTGCTGAGTTATTACTACTGCGTAGAAGCTAGCTTCGGGTTTGAGCTGAGTACATTTCCGATTATTAATACGTATTCCAAACTATCACAGGAACCTTCGTGGTGAGGATCTAAGGGGTGAAGATACGCAAGCGTTAAATTTAACAACCTACCGATAACTACTGATAATGAAACTTAACGGTAGTGGCATCTCGTATGCGAGTAATCAAACAACAGTCGTCCCATACAGTTACAAGGGTTCCCCAATATACCCCCACAATCTCATGTTGGTACGAGTTAAATAGCTGCCGATTAGATTGAGATAATGATCTGAAGTGCTTCTTGGCAAACGCAACCATCTTGGCTGCAATGGTACAAGAAGTGTTGTTAACGGTCATTGCAGACACTAGGTGGAATATTAAACGGACTAATTACTCGCAACACAATGGGAGGTCTGTGACAAAATTGGGAAAACGACGATCAACATAAACCATGTACTTTGAGGGTGTTGTTGAGCACATCATGGGCCCAGAGGGCATTCGCATCATGCCATAATGGAGATTTATGTTCAGGGAACCGTGATGCACCGGGCTTGATAATTCGTGGTCTAAGAGTTGGACATTAACGTGGTGTAACTTCGCAAAACATACAGACATCCTTTTGATGTTCGTAACCACATTGACCAACAATTGTTGGAAACAACATCCTGATTGGCATGTCCATTGGATAAGTTGTGGCTGCAATGGTACAGAGGGGTAAAATCAATGATCAACAGATCATCGATAGTTATCGGTAGGTTGTTCAATTTAACGCTTTCGCATCTCCACTCTTTGGATCCCAACCTCAAGGGTTCCCAAGTGTGATGAATTGTATAAACAGGAAATATTGAAGATATGTCCCAGTAAGCCGGTTGCAGTATATATATTTACTTTCACTCTATCGCCAGTGTAGGAAGCTGGCCGTTCGCTAAGTCATACCTGGAAAGGAAAATTCCGCGGACCAACTCGCCACACTGTTCCCCAAATCATATCCCACATAAGAGTTGTATGTAGTACTGTTGTGACCGCAAAAGACGCTCGGCCAGAGAATTCGT
>LUCH01006301.1:0-20688 GCA_013368495.1 Paragonimus heterotremus
AATGCAATGCACCGTACTGGCCGTCCGCTAGAGCTGCATCGATCCAGCAGTGTGCGCACATTCCATGCTCCAACACAGAGCGTCTTGCGTCCTCGGGCTTGTGTCAGGTTGCAAGAGACAACAAACCTCATCTCGGACATTAGCCTATGACACGTGATTGAACCCAGTCTCCTCACCGGAATTGACAGGACAACGAGACCGCACACACGTGAACACAACTCGTCTGGGTTCCTCGCTCGCCTGTGAACAGACCACAGCTATAGTGCTCCGTGGACTACACTGTGTTCCATCCTGTATATCTTTACGTTGACATCTATAGGATTCCACCCAACACTCCACTAACACACTCCCGGATTGTATCTCTGTATTTTGTCCGAACCTTTGCTGTAAGTGCACCCGATATATTTGTCGGCCATTTACATTACACGTTGGTTGTATATCCTTCTGATATTATTTAGATGTTCAGTTTTACCCATACTATTTACAACGTACTGTAGTTAGCTAGCCAGCATCCAAAGATAAGACGGAATGAGTCTATGAGATTGATTAAATGATTTGACTCCAGTTAATGCGCAGCGATTGAAGACGAGGAAGAATTCGCCAAGCCACGAGTTACTCATCCTGGACGATGCACTCGATTGCATTCAGGCCGCCGCCGTGGGAGGTGGACGGTGTGGACCACTCACTTTTGTGCACACAACATTGGCTGTCATTGTTTGGTCAACACAACTTCACTGGTGACCAGAATTTTGGGGTTCGGGTGCCACAGTATTTCCATGACTATTTTGTACAAAAGGTATGTAGATGTTATCTTGAATTTTACTGAAAGTGACAAGTTCCTCCCACTTTTTAACCCATACATCCAAATTTGTCCTTTGTTTATGAAACTGAGTTGAATAACAGGCTAGCTTTTCTAGACGCTTCAACTTTGAGGCGTCATGACTACACGCTGCAGCAGTCGGTTCATCGCAGAGTTTGGGAGCGGTCAATACCTCCAGTTCTTTAGCTTTGTACCCATGATCTGCAAGCGTGGTCTAGGCAAAACATTGTTTAACGGGGCTCGACAAGTCTGCGCAGACGATCGGCTAACGCAAGAGGAATAGTTCCTAACAGTCACATTAAATGCTAACATATTTCCGGATAGGTGTAATTCCACTCATAGCAATCCACATAGCAAGGAAAAAAGAGGTGTTTGTAAAACAGTTCAAGGGAAACTATTGTCCACCATAGTGCTTCATCAGTTTCAGTCAGCTGCGAATCACACATACTCTGCAGCTGAATTGTGTCTCTTGTAATCAACTCGGGGAGTTAGTTATGAAAACGTTAGAAGTGATGTACTTAACTGTTCTCTCTTACATGTCGTTTACCAGTACACTTGCAGTTGCAATGACAGTCATATCGGCAGAACCGACCGGTGCCTGCTTCAACGAATGAGAGAACACCTCTGAAAATGATTAATTCAGTCTGCTGAGCGAATGAGTCATCAAATGAGCAATCGAACGCGAAACCAGACGTCATCAATTGCGAAGCTTATCGTGAAGACAAGTCACAGCATCGACGTAATCAGTTCAGTGTTGCAGCTGCACCCGAACCCAAAAATTCTGGCCATCAGTGAAGCTGTGTTGATCAAACAATGACAGCCAGCGTTGTGTGCACAAAAGTTAGTGGTTCACACCATCCATCTCCCACGGTGGCGGCCTTTTGATCCAAAATTCACTAACCTCAACTACTTCTGTCTTGCCCCTTTGCTAGATATTCTGTTTGTGTTTAATATGCGGCTGATGAGATAAATTGAAATGTTGAAATCCCACAACGTTTGTTTGTTGTTTTGATAGACTGTGGGCGTTACATTCTGGTCACATGCCTCAGGTAGGCGGTGCGTGTATATGAACTTGACCACAATCTGCTATGCAAATTTTCTGCCTGAATAGTACGAAACGGTAGAAATTTGTATAATACCCAGTTCAATTTAGTTTACAGTGTGCTTTCGTCTTCATCGTCACATCCCAACTGCGGAACATGAAGACATTTAGGAACGAGATATCTTCGAGTGGCTCAGGCCCTATGGTAAAACGGATAACCTTATGAGCTGAATTGAACCACTTCAGTATTTCCTTGTGTCTTAACGACTCATCCGCTACATACATGATCTCATCAACGTATCGTCTATAAAGAAGGAGCGAGCTTATCTGCGTTGCAAACGCACTATTCTGAAGCTTTGTATCAAGAAAATATCGGCTAGTGGTGTTCCTAGTGATAGCCATACAGTTATCCCGTTCTGTTGTCTATATAGCCTACTGTAAAATTGAAATGGAACTTTATAGTTGCAGCGGTACGGGAACTGTTTTAATTCTCCTATCGGCCATAAACTCAATTTTCACCTTGAACCGGACAGTATTGAGCAGGGATGCTACAATAAGTGAGAATGTTCTTTTCCCTGACAGGTTTAACTCGATCCAGATTTCAACGAATTCGAAGGAATCTAATAAAATGTGGTCTGTTAGCTGTCTTCTTGTCGGCTGTAGCATCTCACCTAGCTACTTTGTGGTTGCAATATATGGGGAATTACATATGCCCAAGATCGCTTGCATGGATTTCTCGCTTTTTTTAAACTTAGGTCAATCGCAAAGTCTAGACATAATAGTGTCCACTGGCCTGCTTCTCTCAAATGTGCTTGAGTCGATAAATTCCATTAGTTTCATGCACTGTAACGATTTAGTTAAAGCTTTCTCTGTAGTCATTTTATCTTTTTTGCTGTCAATTCATAAACTTAGTTGTGTCTTCCAGCACAGAAGTGATTCATATTATCGTGAATGACGACTCCTGCGTCCTTATCTCGTTTGGAGGTTATGATGTTTTCGTTTCGTCCTAGAAGTGTAAGAATAAGTGCTCTCTTGTCAGTAAGTTCTTAACAATTGATTTTCGAGTGAAGTATTGATAACAAAGTTGAGCTAACGTTTTATTAAACATTTCTACATTACAATCTGATGATGGCTGGAAATCACTCAGTTGTTTAAAAAGGTTTCCAAATAAATTTCTAGATCCAGTTGTCCAAGCCTTCGCTTAGGGCAGCAAAGTTTTAGTTATAATGATAGCTCTTCAGCAGTAAGCATATTCAGTGCTAAAGATGAAATGTTATGCAGGTACCGTTCAAAATTTCTCTACAACTCTGTTTTTGGTTTGACTGAATTGACCTGATGGCGTAAACTCGCTTCTCTCTAGTCTCGTATTTAGGGCACGATTTGCTGAACGTACGTTTCAAGTTCGATTACCTCAAAATGTGTTAGCTCACTCAATATAAACGCCACATTGTTCTGCTTCGCTTCTAAATTAATCACCGTACCCGTCCATTTGTCCTTCTCGTTTAGATCTTGACGCTGTGACGAACAACCCCTAGTGCTGATGTAGTTTTACTATAGGATTTACTAATATTGCCCGGAAAATTCTAAATAGTCAACGCACCGCGACAAAACCCGAACAGTTGCGTCCACCTTTGCCAACTGATGACACACTGTTAATTCATAGTATTTGACTTGAAGAATCGCTCTTAGACGGTAAATCGTCATTTCCGGCTCTCAGACAGCAGGAACTAGTGAACTTTATCACTGAGCAAAACTACGGCGGGAAAGTACTAACCCTAATGTCCTCTGTATTCATAAGGTTACAGCGTCTGTCAAGCACGACCCCGTGGAACATCAGGAGGATCGGTAAACAGAAAAAATCTCACAGACATATCAACTGACAGGTTTCTAGCTGATGTTTGGTGATTGAGGAACTCAGCATACGTTCTACATTTGGCTCATTTAATGTCAATAGTGTAGATTAAGATATAGTCCCTCGTCCCAAGGTGTAAATATCGACCATTAGTGCGAGTCATCGGAACCACAGGTAAACAAATAGATAGAAATAGAAATAGAAATAGAAATAGAAATAGAAATAGATAGAAATTGGCAGTTCCGACACCCGTATTCCAAACGCACGAGTGTTAACGATCTGGCGTAACAAAATAGTTGTTCAAATTTTAAAAAGCAGGCTACTCGATCAAACCGAATAGATATAAGGTATCTCAGGTCATCAGTTCACATTGAACTAAAAATGGGTATTACGTATATTTTCCACGTTGACCACTCTTAACCCTCTACTTCGTAACCGGTCTCATCCAGCTTAGACTAGTTAGATAGTGCGCGGTTGATCACACAACTGGTTTCGGTCACTCCGTTTCAACAGATAAGCAGATAACCGATCTAATGTGTAAGGAACGCGTCGATAATCCAAACATTTCCTAACCAACTATCGGTGATCGTCAGAGAGAAACCACGTTTAGGACGTCTGCAACCAATGCTACCACCTCCGTCCAACAGACAGCTATTTGTTTTTCCTCACATGTGTGGGTTGCGTACATTCTCAATCATTGTGAAGACCTTGCGAGGAGCACAAAAACAGCTGTTTGAGAAGTTGTCCTTTACTTCTCTGTTTAAATAACATCGAGAATTACTGGCTTGAAGATGAACGCCAAACTACACTGACATCAAGTGTCATCATAGTTTGAGGTTGATTACAGGTCACAAATAAACATTTCATTTCCATAAGGGTGAACAAGCTGTGGCAGAATTGACAATGAAAACGACTGTGTACATAGGTTTGTCCCGAAATATATTTGCAGGCATGCGAATAAAATGTGATCATACGAAGTGTCAAAGCCAGATAGCTGCATTATCCGGAGTAACTTTCATGATAAGGGAAAACTGCCCATTACTGTCTACTCTGAGGTATCACAAACCCAGTTACACTAAATTCTGGTACGGTGTGACGTCGTTGTGTTGTCACTGATCTTATGGCAAATGGTTCCGAGGAGTGATATGTGAGTCCGTTACAAATCGGTTGCTCCAATATCATTCGGTAAATAAGCCGAGAACCGACCTGCAATTCCTCAGTCGTTATTCCCACATGAGGTTTTTTGATAGTAGGTTGATGTGACGGAACTCTTCGGACAAACACATATTCTCGACGAAGTCGTTCGCAAAGAATCGTTCGCTGGAACCCGGAAAATATGTGAATCTCGTTCTTGTGTGAGTAACTATTAGATACACAAATATTTGAGAAATGCTCAAATGGTATGAAACATGGAGCTGGAAGCCATAGGTATTGATTTAGGTCTGCTGGCGAAGACTCGAATTCCTTCAAGGTGAGTCCGAATGGAATTCGTTTCAGCGGAAATAGTTGACTCTTTGATATGAGTGTGTCATCGTTAATTAAGACTATATGGTCTGTCTCCTCTTTGTAGAAAAAAATGTCGAGATAGGGCCACCGAAATGAATTGAACGGAAAGGTTCTACTTTTGTTTGAAAAACACAGTTTCCAGACAGTGGGATTACCATATCCATCTTTATGAAGTTCGTATTCCGGTGCGAGACGAGATAACGCTTCATCGAGTCGCTTTCGGGAGTCCCACTCAACCGCCAAATCTGAAAAAGAATGTGAAGATTTTCTTTTTATGTAGGGTTACACAAACCTTCGAAATGATTACAGAAACAAGGGTTTGTGAATAATGTTGACATTTCTGTTAAGCATTGTTTTCAATACGAGGAAAGTGTACGGTTTCAGTTAGTTAATGATACAGTGTAAACCAAATGACATGCTAATGTTTTGACTGATGTCGAAATACGACTGTTAATCTCACATCAGTACCGTCACTGTTCAAGTTAGTTTCCCTTATACTCTGGACAGTGATAGCTGAAATTAATGTTTGACTCTGGCTACTCCAAATGCAGGCCAATCCGGAAAATCAGTTAGACAAAGAGAACATGACGAAAAATAAATGAAAGTAACTGAGTGGTGCGATAGAAGATGACAAAGAGCACCGTGTAACCAATGACACTATGAGAAGCATTCACAAACTCCAGCAGCATCGGCGGTTCAAAAATCAGCATTAGGAGAGCAAATTGATCGACACATTGTCTAGTGAAACCAGACAGTGTGCTAGTGGAAATAGAAATACTGAGTGTTTAACTGTTTGTCATCACACCTTGGATACACACTGCAACAGGTCTCTATCAGAGCTCAGTGCGTGTTTTGATAAGCATGAAGGATCGTTCAACACTGTAGGGTTTTCTTTATTTTTGCTAACTAACGATGCTTTTACGTTTGTACAGCAACGCTTTTGCATCACTTTTTGCACGTCGTTCAAACTGACTAAAGTGACCTTGCATCGAAACACAGATTTTTGTACAACGGTCCCCTCCTCTCAGAGTTTGTGCAGTCGCTTGACGATACTATATGGATCTTTCACCCAACTCTTTAGCTCTGTCGTACTACAAACATCGTCGCAGCTCCGTTCGAGCTTCAGAAATCCACAGTAACTCCACAACATCTTTTCTTCTCGCACACCAGTAATTTGGAATAATGTGGTTGTCATTTCAAATACCTGCAAAATCTTTCTGTGAGTCCAAATCTCTGATTATCGTGACCTGTATAAACTGCGTAACCTTCCAGTTTCATCTGTTCATTCTTACTGTAACTAATAGCCTAGTAAGGTACGCCTACCTTTACTTAAGGTATCCGTAATTCGTACTTGATCACTACAAGAATCTGCCTATCGAAAATGACTCCTATCTGAGCTTGGCAGATGTAGAGCCTATATCGATTTTCTTCAGTCCTTTCGCTTAACGCAGTAACATTGATCACATCCTTTCGATTTGTTGCAACAGCCTTATTTTTCCCCCTCGTTATTCACAAGAATAAAACCTTGTAAACGATAGAAAACTGCTTGACTTTGATGAACAGTATTGCTACAGTCCGTTGTAAACGTCTCTGTGAAGTTCCATTTCAGTTTAGTCACTAACTATCTCCTGTGACACATGAAGCATCAACGGCAGCCACATCAAGTATGTTCTACAAAATAGCCAGTGTCCGTCGGTGCACCTTCAACCACACATTTCTCACGTGTTGTGATCCAGGGTTAGCCCAAACACCTTTATTATTTTAAAGTGAAGCCACAATCCTTTGTTGCTTATTGCCAACACATTGTAGTGAAAGATTTGAAAGCAATACAAAAAAAGAGTTACAGCTTATTGTGTTTCGTTTTACTGAGTATTGTCAATTAGTGTCAATCCAAAAGAATGCACTCTTATGCATTAATAACAGCCCATCTTCTTTCTGTTTTGGTAGCCCGACGAGGTGGTAATCGGGTACATGTTTTAGCGGCAATGAGTGTCAGTCAAATGTTAGAAAAGAGGATTTACGTGCCTTTTTATGGTTATAGATGAAGACCTCAAAAATATCACTTATATGGACATAATTCATTCTACTAACTCGACATCGATTGACACTGTCATCGAATCTTAACCGTTTTTTCTGTTGTGAGTAAACTGGTCACAACACACGGTAGAGTATGCAATGGAAGGAGAGTGTTCTCAAAGAGACAGTAAACAAGAAGTCGACTAAGTGTGCCTTTCCATACGGTGCACTTGTAAATCTCGAACTGGTAGAAATCTTGCTCTCCATTAGCGAACTCATCAGATTCGTGCATTCCGAATAAGGCTGAACAAAAATAAAGAGCAATTAACAGTCTGACAGTACTGCTTTTGGGTGCTTGAGATACAGTGAATTCCATAAGGCTGGAAGAAAGACTTTAACATAAACGTTCCTCTCCATGTACAAACTCTGGTAGGGTTCACCCGTACGGTCACCATGAGCCAGTGAATACGCCAACTAACACCTTGTTCACAGCTCAGTAATTTCTTCCTTGGCGATTCTGGCACTTTTGTGAGAGTCATTCGTATGAGAGACCTGTTCGATGAGACAGTCTCCAATGGACTACAGCTGTGACTCCCAAGATAACTAGGCTGTATGGGTCGGTCTTACACCATATGACCGATTAGCACAAGAAGGTGGCAATAACTCATGCGCTGGAACCAAACTATGATATGGTCCAACGGCATTGTTGGTGTCTGTTTCCGTGCTCCAGCGCACCTAAACACCACGGTTTGTTTTATCAGTCAGTTAAGCCACGACAATCACGTAATAAATCGGACGGTTTGAGGGGGTACACTAGCCATAGTTTGAGATAGAAAAACATCATTTGATACTCATATGAGATGGACAGTAATACAGTTGCTCGGTTAGCGAATCGAGAGTATGGTTGAAGCAACAAGCCAGGTGTCAGTCAGCAAAAGCATCAGATAGGCCACCGAAACAACTAGCCACTCTGACCAATTATAATTTTGGACATGCATAGCTATTTTTATGCAGGTTTCAAGTTGAACATCACCCAAAATTGATCGCAGACTTTCCAGTCGGCCTCTTTCGAAAAGAAGCACTAGACTCCAGTTTCGCTTTCATTAGAGCTCGTCAGTAGTTAACAGACAGTAACTGTGTCCCCATTTCGAGACGATCGGGCAACCTGAGCATTACTCACAAGCGAAAGTGGTTGAATGTTTCGCATATGATAATTCGGTCGTGCCTAACGTGAGGTCAATGGCACAGTGGTAAACACGGTTGCCTGCTCATGAACAACGTGTCCGTGGTTCACGTCCCGGCAGTGGCGATGATATGCACTACTGACGAGCTCTAATCAGAGCGAAACTCGAGTCTAATGCTTCTTTTCGAAAGGGGCCGACTGGAAAGTCTATGGGGATGCGACAGCTGCGATTAATCGTGGGTGATGTTCAACTTGAAATTAACCAAATCCCCGACTACTCATCAGTAATTTTATGTAGGTGTCAAAGCCCCGTGCTTTTAAGGTTCATTCCTGGATGAAACAGAACACCGTTACTTCCAACTTCGGTACGGATCGAACAATCAGTTCACACGCTGAGAAATCTAGTATCAACTTATCATCAGGATCGAACATCAGGTCAACTAGTCACAATTTCCTTTTGCGTGGATTCACAGTACATAGTCCTCAGCTTCGACACAGAGGACAGCCAGTCGATGCCTGAGCGAGATACGGAGACGCATGATTGACTCGTAACATTGACGCTTTCTTCTGGGGGTGTTCATGCAGTAGTGGGACAAATGATTAGCCACAGTACTTGCGCAGCTGGCATTTTAATGATTGTTGGCTGCCTTCTGCACCTCAATAATGGTGAGCCGGTGTACGTTTCACTAGAGAACCTTGCAAAAAAACTGCACATGAACGTCCGCATCAATATTGAATGGGCTTTAAAAGTGATATAAGGTGAGTTAAGTCGTTTGCGGATTGGTATCTCCTAACATTATACCGACCATGAGTGTCCAGTTCATAAAGTGTCCAAGTATCACACGAATCAATTTTTTATAAGGAATGTTTAAACTGATTAATAAAATATGAGTAACAAGATCTCGGCGGTTACAATATGTCCTTTTACTAATGACTACTTTGTAAATCGCAATCAGAAACAGTTAAACGTTCTACTAATAAATACTGGATAAAGCTACTCGTTTTAAATGTACTTTCTGAGAGCGAAACAATTTGTATTGAAACAGAAGTTTACCGCACGTTCTCATTCTAATATAAAAACTCTTTAAACCGAATGAATGAAGAGGCAACGCCGGTTCAAGGATTTCCATACAATTAGCCGAAGTACGCTCGAAGCCTCGGTCACGATGAACAGCGAAAAATGTGATGAGGATGAACGGCTACATTATACTACCAGTGAGCAGTCAGGTGGGTGGATGTACTGATATACCAAAGTAATCGGTGAAAATGCAATCCGGAAAAAATAGATTCGCATATGCGAACTTTAAACTGGCAATTGCTTAGCTGTGAAACCGTTACTATATGATATTGAGGATTTTTGTTGAAGCACACATGACTTGTATCAACTTACAGGGAGGGTGATTCTTGCACTACCCTGTTTCTTGACTCGTAGCACAGAAGCCACATGGTAGTCTCCTGTATCATTCGTAAGCAGTTTTGCCTTCGCCTTACAGCTCGCTGATTGCATTTTACTGGTTAACCAGAAGTTGCGGTACCGTGCTATAAATTAGTGCATAAGATCCAGTGAGGAATTCCGTTTTCCGTACAACCGTTCGTAAGTAAGCTTTCTTTTCTCACCAGTGTATTTATAGACATCAACCAGTGTATTTATAGACTTCAACCATTTAGAGCCGCGACATACAAAAGTTTTTCACCACTCGATGAGCACCAGAAGCTGAACGTTCGACGCACATTGTTCGCTTTATCAGTATATCATTTATTTGCGTTATAAAACGCTGAAAAGGTTAGTTGGATTGGAATTTCCTATAAGTGACTTGTTGTTTGGCGCAGAGAGAAGATACAGAGATTTTTCAGTTTATGTCAGTAAGAACAGTCCCATGAAGAAGCGTAAATTTATATAACAAACTTTGATCACCACTGTAAAGTTTTGTCGGAGCGTCTCTTTCGTCAGCAGTGACTCTGAGAAAGAAGGATTTGTAAAAATCTATCTACTATTAGATGTTACATGCGTCGTTCGGCCCGCTTTGGCAAGATTCATCGCCCGCTTCTATTCGTGTATACGATGTTCGTTCGGTCTTCCCAAGGACAGTTTAGCTTCATTTATCCAGTGATCTATAATCTCTTAATATTCTCTTATGTTCATCTGCGTCCGTTGGGACACGAAGATCTCCCATATCAAACCGGTCAGTTAACCCTTCCGTAGCATGACCTGGACTGAACAAATCCAAAATAAAGTTACTTGGAGCTTTGTTACATGACAGTTGATACACGCCTAGGCCACTGGCGTGACTGTTCTCAAAAAAAAACTATATTGACTAGACGATTACTCATATCCTGTCCCCGATGTACATGATGACCACGTTGCTAACTAAGGTCAGTCCAACGCATCAGTCTGAACTTATCATAGCAACCTGGAGCGACCGTATACATTTGCTATGGATATTTCCCTTATTTTGCGTATAATTCAGTATCTATAGAAAATATTCAAGCAAAGTCAGTTCACAGATTCATAAGAGTATGTGTTCGGAGGTTTCGAAAAATGGTTGTTCTGGTTTTGATAATGCAGGAGTTATAGCTAAAAAATAAGGCTCCTGTAGGATTTGTATCAGGGTGTACACTGCACGTCGTAACGGTTCATCGTCATGGGAGAACGACAGTCGTTTCTGTCGTTGCTTAGTCTTTTTTTCTACAAACAGACTTCCTGATAGCAGTGGGGTGACCGTAACAATAAGCCATCTCACGTTCTATTTGCGGTGTCACACAACCCGGTGCGAGACTGAGAAAACACTGTGTCACGTACCCCTAACGTGCAATAACAAAAACACGCCCGATGTTCCTACATTCATTGATCATGTGTTCTTTCAACTGTACCTCCCAAGAGCTCGATGGAGGTAAACATCGATAAAATAGCAATCCCCATATTTGTAACGAATAAGTCTATTAATGCAATTTAATTTTACGTGTACTGCTACATACTTGTGTAATATACCACAGTCTTCTTACAGGTCACTCGTGATTTTCTCCAATCAAGTCAGATAGATATTCCGTTTCACAACATTTTTGGAAGAGAGTAGCAGTGTATATGGAACGATGTTTGACCCTAAACAATCGCAGGTTTGCTCAACGGAGATGCTCTTGGCGACCTCAACAGTCGCCCAACCCCTCTGCTTGGCGATCGTTTTCATAACACTAAGTAGTGAATCTCTCTCAGATTTCGGTCTGTCTTCCCAGATCTTTTCCATTCGTTTCTGCGCCAAGCTAATGACTCGATCATCCACCCATCCGATGATCTGTCAAACCAGCTGACCACTGACACTACACTCACCGGTGAAGTTCGGTTGAGTAAAAATGATCCAATTAAGTCGTGGAGTGATGTCAGGTTTCACTGTTACTGCGATGCACGCAAAAGGTAACTGGCTGAAAAGCAACCATGTGAAGAAACCGTTAGTTGATGCATAGGCTAGTCACATTGGTGACATTAAGCTGATTTCGGTGTGTCTGGACTTACTAAACTGTGCATTGCGTTTATCCTACGGCTTATGATGATTAAAATTTCCATCCTACAAGGTTCAAAAATGTCAGACATGCCGAATGACAGCGGCTAGAAGAGAGCAGTTGGGTGCATAGATTTGTACGTCGCACTGTTGGGTGTGCAAGTGGACTTGAATGCCAAGACATGGTCCTGTCAGAAAACAGCAGCACGGCAGGCTTTCACATATGCAGCAGAAGAGTCAAGAAAAAGTATTGAAAACAGAGAGTATACTTATACAATGAATCCTTCGAATGAATGCGGAAAAGAGGAGTGTGAGAACACAAGATGTCTTGTACAACGACATCTCTTTTGCTTCTCATCAGTTATTTCCGTGAAAGCGATATAAACTATTTGTAGTAAATGGAAATAGCAGCAAGTGACGAAAATAGTGCGTTTGTCAGTGGTAAACCTGTGTCGTTCTGGACACAATGACATGATGATGTCATTGGTAACAATGTTGCCATCGACAGAGAAATCCCAAGAAATAGGAGTCAGAAGTTAAATGGTGAAGGTTGGTGACCACAGTGACTTGGATGTTGACAATTAGAAAGACAACGGTCAAGCTGAACTTTTACATCAACGTCCAGTTAAGACATAAGTAAATGCAGAAGTGAGTAAAAGAAGGCACGACAAAAGAGAGTAGGGGTTGTTAAAGGAAGACAAGAAATATTAATATTTGTTTCTGTACATGAAGAACAAAGTCATTCTCGCAAACTATTACAGCTTCAGCAGATTTCGAATGGTTCCATGATTTTAGACAATGCATTGTTCAGAAAGTCAAAGTTGCATCCGCTTTGTGTCCAGTTCCTTTTAGGAGTCTAGTACTGGCACTACACAAAGTTCCGTTTTGCGAATCGGTCAACCACCTGGAGACGTAACAATTGATGCGTGTTCACAGTTGCTTTGACGTACGGTCAACGCATCTTCTCCCGCAGGTACAAGAAAAACTATGGATCCCAGTACAGCTGGCGATAAATTTTATCGAATTTTCTCTCAGTGATAATGGTATCGGTGTCGCCTCTTCTTTAAACATGGGATTTGCGACCTTGCATGTCCATCTGACGACTAACATGAGTCTGCGTCTGACGAAAGCGGAAATGTTATTCCCTCGAAGAAGTGATTAGAGATAAATAGGTTTCCGTTGTACGATTACGGTAACAGGTTTTGGATAAGCTGGCTTAATGTATATACCATTAAAACCGTTATTTACCAATGTTCCCTGTGATAGCTACTCATCTTGTTCTAACCTATGAGATGTAATAGCTCGACAGGTCCGCGTGTGTAGAACATGGGCGTGAAGCTTTTAAGATAAAGGTATCGATCCGACCAAATGGTTTTGTAGTGTGTACTCCTAGTTAACCTGCCGTCTGCTCTCTTAATCAACAGGATATCCAACAGAGGCATCTGTTCGACGATCACACTCTCAGGCGCGAACCTAAAGTTTCTGCGCAAGGAATTCAACCTTGTTTATAGTTGAACCATTCCATCTTCGAATACAGTAACAGAAAATATGTTATCTACATACCTTCAATAAAACGGGACTTGTAATTCGTGTAAATCCTGCTGCTCTAAATTACCAATGAATGTATCTGTCAATACAGGACCTAGTCGGCTGCACATTGCGACTCCTTCAACTCGTCTATGATAATCTTCGTCGAACAAAGATTGTACGTTAGGAGTACAAGTATAAGGTAAGTTTCAGGTTGAACATCACTCACATTTGGTTGCAGTCTTCGTATTCCCACAGAACCGTCAGTCGGCTCCCCTCGAAAAGGAGCGGTAGACTCGAGTTTCGCTCTCATTAGAGCTCGTAAGTAGTGCATATTCTTGCCACTGCCAAGACTAGAATTCTGGTCATGCTTTCATGAGGCAACGATGTTGGCCACTGCGCTATTTACCTCATACTAAGCACGACCGAATTATCATATTTGAACACCCAACCACGTTCGCTTGCGGGTAATGATCAGTAATCTAAAATATCGCCTAACAGGGCTAATGAGACCGGAGATTTAGATCTGTCTAAGAAGTCCTAATCGCGGGGTTATCGATTAGAGTCAACAGACAGTAACTGTGCTTCATATCCAGACGAAAGTGGTTAAGTGTTCAGGTATAATAATTCGGCCGTACCTAGTGTGAGGCCAGTGGCACAGTGGTCACATACACACACACACACACACCAAATATCTATCCCTATTCACATCTGGGATCTTAGGTGGAGCGTAAACCCATCCAGCCCATGGGGAGACTTCCTACACACCTCATGTTAAACACCCTAATACGTGCCAGTTGATGACTGCCTGATTTGAAGCTTGTACAATGTAAATTTTATAATTTAAATCGTTTAATAAAAGATCTTCAAGAGAGTTGAGACGTTGCGAAACCTACACCTTGGTTTCAACTCGTCTTTATCCAAAGAAGTGGTTAATAACCAGCATGAACACAACGCACAGTATATTCTCTCATATCCGTTCTGTTTACGGTTCAGAAGTACTAGCCAACAGTCACATTTCAGAATTCGGAGAATGGCATTCAATTAGAACACCGTACGGATGACCGCCTATCGATCATCCGACGTCACTTGATTTGACAATCCAAGAGTTGTTTTCAAACGTCGATGCTCTGTTTGACGCCAATGAAAAAGACCTGCAGCGAATACCCACGGCTGCCACGACCTACATAGCCAGCCAAATTTGGACTTGATATCAACACAGACAAGCCATTTTCCGACTTTTATTCATTTACGAGTGAGGTGCTGTCTGCACTTAGAATCCATATTAAGGGAGGCGTGGTAGAAAGCTGCCCGGAATTATGCTACTTAAGTGTCAACCTGGCGACAGATCTCTCCATGCACTGCCAGTTATGATCTCACGTAACCAAAAGCCAACACTGCTTCTGAATGTCATGAAAGACGTGTATGGAAGAATAGCCAGCAGAAGATGAAAACCAAACTATTTGTGTGAACTATACAGTGGTGCTGTCCACGCAGCTGTATGACGGTGAAACGTGGACATTACGTCAGGTGAATACACAGCATCTGATCAGTTTCTATGTGCAGGACGTACCTCGGATATTCGGTGGTCAGATGTTTTTCCAAACACTGAAATAGTTCATCGTATTAACATGAACGGATCGAATTCATGTTGATGCTCAATCAGCTTCATTGGTTGATTCAAGCTGGCCGAATGGATGAATTCCGAAGCAGCTGTCGCAAGGGAAAATGAAAACAGGTAGGCAAAATCCTGCTGATCAGAACCTGCGATACTAGGATATTATCCAAGTAAGTTTTTCATGTCGTAACATCGATCTTGGCTCTTGACGTGGTTCGTCGTAATGAATACGATTCGGATATGCGTCCGAAGGTTCAGGGAACAGCAGCTGTGCGATCATCGGTTGAGGTATACGGCATATGAAGCATCTATGGATATCACAGATTGTAATGACATGATTACATAGCATAGGGACAAGTGTGACCTCAAAAGAATCGGCCGCGTTAGATCTTCAGGTAATCGCTGTGCTCATATCACACCGTCGACAAAGAGAAGGCGAGTATGTTGGACGCAAGTAAGCTTATTCATCTAAACGTACATAACTTCTTCTTTCGTATCGACTGACAACCGCTGTCGTTTGACAAATCACTACCACCCTTTTTCATAAAGCTTGTCCATAGTGGCCTTCTACCTTTTCTTTTCTTCAGCCTTGCTGTATGATATAGATTTTTATTTGGCTTTCGGTCCAACTTCAATTTTTTGTTTAATTGTCCTCATCATATCTGGAGTGCAACAACACGTACGATTAGACTGAACTACTTCCTACTTTATTTTTCAATTCCAGGTTAGATCATATTACCGGAGTCTCTCTAGTTTCCTATTTCTGAGAAGTGAAGATTGCACTTCGTGCTATACAGCTAACCAGCACTAACTAACTAGAGTACAGAGACTTCTACTCCCACACCTTCTGAGCATATTCCGTCGTATGCACACTGGATGTGGGGTGTGTGAGTGGAAGCACAAGTGGTACAATGTGAGCCACTTTTGACAAGTGTTATGTGCAAGTGTCCTTTGACTGCTTTCAATGTGGCAGGCTAATTCGAGACGAATAACGCCAAGCGTGTGTGTTCTCACTTTCCACGCTCCAATTGCTCCAAGGCTGTTAGCTCGTAATCACGACCACGATGTGTCAGATAGGTCATCGGTCTAATGGCGATTATTTGCGTACACGCTGTCCACGGCAGTCTGATGTGGCAAGTCATTCGTAGTCATCCATTTAATAATTAAAGACGCTTGCCGAAGTTCTGCAAATTTCGTGAAGTGTGGTGTGACGATGCACATCACAATCTGGTACATAAATGTTGAACGCAAAGAGAAAGCAGGTTCACATCCCTAGTGTGAACTATCTTATCATCGTCATGGTCCAGCATTCACAAACCAGCTGAGAAGTATACAGGCATGTGTTGAAAGATCTACACTTACAGCCGTTGGAGGTTTTTTTTCCCAATCGTAGAATCTGCAGGTACCTGCAGGTAGCAGATATGTGAGTTTGTTTGCTGTTCTCAACCAAAACGGATCACTTGTTCGTCATTTGTGTTTGCGGCCCAAGATGAAGTTCGTCTATGACCAGCTAGTGAGGAGACTTATTCAACCCATGAGTGGATGTGACATTGGAGGACGATGTGCGTGCACGATACATGTGAAACTAAGTCAGTGAGCTATCTTAATAAGTGCTGTCAGTGAAACCGCATTTCTCATTTCCACTTCAGAATCATGGACATGAGCTCTGTGAATGACCGAAGAACGAATTGAACCGGACGGCAAACTCTGTAGCATGTATGGCGCAATGTACCATTCGTGTTCTTTTCTAGACCTGTTTTCGCGCATCGTAAGTGTGTATCATACGCGACGGAGTGGTTTATCCTGAATTCAACACCGAGCCGTCGTGCTGTAAGACAGAGGGACAGGGCACAAACTGAGCAATAAGTGTGAAAAACTCTATCTTTGCGGATGCGTCTTTGTTATCGAGATTGTTATACGCACAAAAATGCGCACTGCTCGTAGCGATTGGTTGTCATGATCTAGTAAATACAGTCATTTTTCGCGAGAATGTTTATTAGACGAAATCGGTCGACGATCTCTCTTGCAGGTACGGATAGAAAAACCAATTTGTTCATCACCAAACAGATTTGCTGATACAGTTTTCATTAGCTTACGAGTGAGCACATTTTTGGGATCACAGTACATACCCTGGGGCAGAAGCCGTCTCCACCTTCTCGAATCAGTTCAAGTTCGTCGCCCTAACCAGCTCATACCTTCACGATTCGCTTCCGTTTGCTTGTGTGTATCAGCCTCTCGTTCCCTGGGCTTAGCAAAGTAACAAGTAAAGTGGGATCGGCCCAACTGGCAGATGTCACTGGCACGCAGGTGACCTTCACTAAAGTATGTTTCTTTAGCAGTTGAACGGAGGCGAATTAAAATGACATAACGATTGAGAAATCTTTGGAACATTGAACGGTAGATTATCGAAACACAAGGCTATCAATGAAGTTGTTAGTGAATATAAGAATTCTTGGAAAACAAGGTATCTTCACACACAACGAAGGTAGATGATATCTTTAAAAGACCCTTGGGCTGCACCGTGAGTAAACAAGCGTGAGCTTGTTTAGGACGTAACAATACGCAACGTGGATTGCCACCCAGGTTGGCAAGCCTAAAAGGTATTGATGGAAACACGAAGACTGAACACCTCCGGCCACCTGTTGGCAAAAGTCACACCATAAGAGGTTGGCGTCGTAATATCATCAGTTGCTAGAACTGAGACGTATGGAATGTAATATGAATCAACGAATTTCTACATGATAAATGTGGAGATTGCTCACATCAAGGTTTTCACTTCCGCCCAGAGCCTGAACAATAAGAACCTGAGAAAGTTGTGACAGCAATGTTTTAGAGGGGGATTTTTGTTGGCTCACGTTTATAGGTAAGAGTATGGAGTACTTTTATAATCACATGCAATGTGTTGATTTCACAAGTGTCCGACACACAACAATAGCTGACTCACCTACGTCGTCATCCCAGGGGATCATACCATGATGTCTAACTGCGCCGATCACGGATCCTCCAATAAGAAAGTAAGTTGAATTTGTCGATTCGACAGCATGTTGAAACACTCGAAGGAGTCGCATGAAGTTAATCTGATCCTCAAGAGAAATAACCGGGCGGAAGTATACTTCTGCAGGCACAAACCATGTACTGATCGGACAAAATCTGAACAACAGCATGCCACACAACAGGATTACGAACGTTATGTGCAGGCTTAATTGCAACTCCCAGTGATTGGATTTAGTGAACGATCGGGAAAGCATTTTAAATTGCAAATGGTGGTCGGATAAAATATAGGACGAGAACAACTCGGTCGTATGCCAGCACCTCATATTCAGTCGTTCTGACTGGCTACTTAGATTGTGCTGTCCTTACTTGCGGATTATCACTCACACTCGCATGTTGGTTGATTCTATTGGTTGTTTAATTGCTGTTATTTCGCGCTTGTGTATACACGCCATTGGTTCGGCTGAATCGACCATTATTGATATCGCATCGATCGTCCCAGACTGTTCGCCTGGTAAACTTGGTTCCGAACAGGATCGACTCATGCGAGCAGTTCGTACACATGCGGCGACAATCGCCCTGCCATTGGCCTGTCCGTGCACGTGCGCATGTCGGCCCGTGTCTGTGTGGTCAATCTGAGCCCGCCCATGTCGACCTCTCCAACCGCTCAGTTTTGCAGCCTGATCGACCGCATTGTTGTTGTGGCTTACTCCGGAAAAAATGCGACAGTGTTGTATCAAATGTTTAGTGGGTTAATAACAAGAGAATTAAGAAAAAATAATGGCACAAATACAGAACGTTGGAATGCAGGGCATCTTGTTGGACGAAACTAACGAATATCAGCACACCCGTTAATAAGCGATACTCAGCAAGCAATGAACGCATTATCCTCTATCAAATGACAGTTAGGGCGTACACGTCAACAACTTTGCATCGTACCATAAGTAAATAGTTTAATGGGGGCTGATAAACAGAAACTTTTCAGATATTGCGGAGTTTTGTCAACCGATGAGAATCAGCGCCGTGGTCTAAAAATTGATCGATTGTCAACCTCCGTTTGCTATGAGTGTAACACCGCGTGTCACCGAAGTTTCACATTGATCAATGTGTTTTCAACCCAGGAAATGCATTATTATCGTCGCATATCTACAAATGATGATAGTGCGTGAAGTGAACGCATAA
This sequence comes from Paragonimus heterotremus, assembly GCA_013368495.1. Taxonomy (NCBI): domain Eukaryota; kingdom Metazoa; phylum Platyhelminthes; class Trematoda; order Plagiorchiida; family Troglotrematidae; genus Paragonimus; species Paragonimus heterotremus. The sequence goes on from LUCH01006301.1 coordinate 19,232, forward strand.
AGTAGTGTTTCTCTTACGATCATCCTGTCTGCAGAGTGTGATGAGTTTGACGAAGATCGACAATAGTACTTTCATCTTGTCATACTCCACGGTGGGTAACATTGTTAACCTTTTTAAGATATCGGTTATTGTGGCACCAAACTGTTGGTCGTGTTTCAGATATGCTCCGTATGAGACTAAGAACAAGGACATAGGTGAACAGTCTTTTTGCGGCCAGCACGTATGCATAGAGGGCTTACGCATTCAGATGTTTGTATCGGTCGAGATTAGTACGGTGAGACCAGTTTGGATTTTTCGAATGTATACCCACTAACGAAAAGTGCTCACGTTGGACGTATTGTTCTCCTTCAGTACGTACGGTCGTTAAAACTAATCATGCTTATTTATGACTATGTGTCAAACCGGAATCGAAATCCGGACAACAGTGCTCAGACTGACGACACCTTCGTTCAGTTGTTCAACGTTCGGCTACAGTGACAGACGGATGGCACAGCGGTTGGTTTCTTATTCGGACCTCTAATGATCTGTATGTTCATCGGAATGCGTGAACATACCGTATTTTAATCCATAGTCAGTCAGTGTAGACGTTAACGTTTGATCGCTCAATATTTTGCGGATATGTAAGTCACATTAAGTAAGAACTTACCTACTTCTGGGTATTCAGCAAGATGATACCATTATCTGTACCAACATTTAAAAGTTTGTGAAAGTCTTTTATTATTTCCGAACTCACCAGAAAAGCTTCAAAACAGACTGTGACATAATTATAAGTCAGTCCACGTGGCAACACTACGATGACTCCATAAATACCATATCCGAGTAACATTCACATGCTGTAAACACACAGTAGTTCAAAAAAGTACACACAATAACGTTTTGGGTGTCCCTTGAAGGGTCGATTATGTTGGGCAAAAGGAATACTTCAAGGAGACATTCGGCAAGCCAACATTATTTCAGTTTATCGACTGGGTCGAAGATCTAACACTTAGTGAATTTGAAAATTGTCAGTTTGTAGATTGCAATTAAATTAGTTTTAATTGACCTATGATTGCCAAATAACTCCGGAAATCAAACTGGATTAGAGCAGCATTCCGAACGGCCTATCTACACGACTAATCAGCAGCAAAATAGAACAGTCATCACTTTCATTCAACCGGAACAGGCATATATCCCGTTGATTGACCTTGCCTACACGATGGACAACCCAGCCTGTAATCGCGATGCCAACCCAGCCGAAATCCTCTTGAGCGTGGTTGTCTAACAAACATATATATATATATACCGTTGAGTAGAAGATCAGTCTTAAACGGGAATGGTTTAGGCTATACTGAGTAATCACTCAGTCCATTGTCAAGGGCATGCAGAGGTAGTTAATAGGGGTTCTCAAAATAGAATCCCGTACTAAGTGCTTCAATTTCAATTTCAAATCCAGGACTTGATGAAGGCCTGAGCCTGTT
>LUCH01006301.1:24198-34741 GCA_013368495.1 Paragonimus heterotremus
CAGTCTCATTGGCCTTTTGGAGTTTTTGGGACACCAAGATCGGGTTCTGAGGGCGTATCAACGTTGACGTAAGTGGCGTTGAGCGCACAAATGGGCTACCTTACAGTGTGAGGCCTACGGGCTGCTTGCAATAGGCCGTCGGCGTGCGCACGCCATTCCTTGAGGTTCCGATTTGTTTAGTCACTGTTTTTGCAGGCGCAGAGTTTCGAGGTTGGTTGGTTGTTTGGTTTGGGGACCCAGTACTGGAATTCGTGCTGTGCGAAGCACCTATTACGGATTCCGATCTGTCTGAAATGCTAAGCCACCTTCTTTCTCTAGTCTTGCCTTCTACAAAGACCCAGAACAGGTCAGAATATTTGCCGTGCAGTTTATATAGTTCTGTGCTTATGCATGCACACGACTGATGACACCATCTATCGCATATATCACACTGTATTCCGGCCACTACTTTTTTGCCACATTGCTTGTTGAGGCAAGGGTAAGAGACCCAGGGAAAAATTGTCTGGCTTAGATGACTTAATTTATGACCAGCAAATGGAGACCAACTTGCAACCAACAACAATTCGCTTTTAAGATACTCACACGCTTTACTAACCAAATGCGAGACACTAACAGGCAAATGATAGCAAAACTGAAAGACCAACTTATCTTCAAATTTTATTCGTGCTTGTGAAGGAAAACGGTGGTAATCTGTGTTTCCGGTAAGACTGCGAAAGCTTGCGTCGGAAAAGCACAACTATAATCAACCCTGAGTGTCCCAACTACTCCGATGTCATCATTCCAGCAACTAGCTAATGAGAGAACCTTGCATGACTGGAGTACCTTGAAAACTCTGTGTGTTTAGTGCAGCGCTGTTTCACATTATTTAACCAACTGTTTTAGTTATCGCTATCTACAAAATCAAAGTAACCCAAAATTGGCTGACGGTGTACACAACCTCCGGTCTTTTGTTCCTACTGGGTTGAGGTTGGCCTTGCGCACGAGCTAGTGCATTACTTACCGTTAATTCAATCAAACTTCATCCGAATGAGAACGTAAAGGCAGCTTGCGCAGCATTACGCGTGGCAGGGCCTCGAATCAGCAAGACCAGTGACCGATTAGCACAATCCAGCTGACGGACGCGCTTGATGTACCGGACCAAGCAAGCTATTGCCAAACGAATAATGATTATTTGGCTTCCTTGTGTAACATACAAACCGGCCGATTCTACTCCGATTGTCCGTTACACTTGCTGACCAATTTTATGGCGACATAAAGACGCCGGGGGACAGCATTCTTCCGAAGTCGGGGTTCCAGCAACAGTCCTGTAAGAGGAAACAACACGAACAAACATAAGCCAAAGGCCCAGTAAGTCATGCACAGGACTTATACAAACGAAAACTAGAACGGCGTCAACAACATAGCGGCACGCTCCGTTACACAACTCAAATCCAATCCGTACGCGCTTGTTGGTTTCGGCCGCACGTTACACTTTGTAACAAGTCTGATTAAGATATCGAGGCAACCCAACCACTCGTGCACATAACGGCGCCCGCCTGAAGACAAATTGTCAAAAACAAGTTCACCTACATTGTTTTAGTCTCACTGTCTACTAGTGTTGTGGGCCAAGAACGCGGATGGCACAAGCGTTATTTATCCAAGAAAGCAACACATGAGTTGAATGCTTGAACAGGACAACGAACAAAACCACTCATTTGCATACGGTACTCGGCCAGACCGTCTCGACTGCTACAAAAGTCAATGCTCAGTTCCCTTCTGTGGCAAGGACCATTTTGGGCGATGCTACACTCCGATGTTTCTTCCTGCATTTTTCCTGCGACTACTTCGATGTCAAAATATATGCTCTGGTCGTATTACTGAATAACAGTCGTGTGAGTAGCATATTTCGATCGCTCATTCTCACTACACTAGGTGCTGGCATGCACTTTGGCCGAGCGAGATTTGCAGACAGCTATTCATTTTAGACTCTAGACATTTGTGATAATGTGATGGTAAGAGATTTAAACCCGCAGATTACAGACTGTATGCAATGTATAGGCATAGAGACTTAATCGCAAGTCGTTGGATAGACCAAAGAGAAAGGAACGAATGATCATTCAACAGTGGTACACCTCACTCCTCATACAGTTCAGACATCTTGTAAGGCAGAATGGGGTTTGGAATGGAGTATTCACTCCCCCGAGGAATAGCTCTTCATTCTGTCGCTTACCACATTATTCGCCAAGGTCATCGCTAATGCGGGATGCTAACTTGAATGTCCTCTGTGTTTAACTAAAATCATTCGGATACTGAGCGAAAGTGCACAGCGGTAGCGACGGCATTTACTGATCACAAGCCTGAAAATTCTAACATTGCGTACCATGACTGTTACTGTTTGGGTTTGGACTACTTGACGGCATCCATAACAAATGTGACGTATTATGTCGCGTAGCAACGAACATTGCTGGGAAACTATAAAACACACCTTCCTCTCGGTTATAGGTGAAGACTACACAATGATTGCCAAATTCAGCGACACAGTTAACAAATAGCCTCTTTTACTGCAAGTCTCAACTTTCCCATATGATGAAATCACCAAATGTGATTCCGGTGAGGTATCGCGTAAAGCATGATTTACGGCTTCTGCCTGAATTAAAGTAATGGTTTAGTATTCGCATCAAACTATAAAAAATACCTTAGAATTTTATACCACAATATAAACTCACATACAGTTTATAATCATCCATTACGTCCAGCGTCCTTTTAAGGAGGTAGAGCGAAAATTTTTGCTTCTCCGTCACATCTAGTGTAGTGAGTATGGACGATCGCACTACACCACTGCTGTTCAGTAGTGGGGGCCAGAACATATATTTTGACATCGAAGTAGACACAGGAAAAATACAGGAAGAAACGTCAGAGTGCAGCATCACACAAAATGGTTCTTGGTACGTAAAGGAACTGAGCATTGGTGTCTGTGACAACCGTGACGTTCTGAGATCAGTACCGTATGTAGATGAGTGTTTTTGTTTGTCGTCATGTTTAGGCGCTTAACCTATGTGTTGTTTTCTTGAATAAATAACCCTTGTGCCATCCACGTTCTTGGTTCACAACACTAGTCTCAGAGCTGGCCACTTTAATTCAGACAACGGTTTATACTGAATGCAGAAATATAGAGCAGAAGACAGAAATAAGCATACACTTTCGTTCTCGCGACTGCACTAACAATTTATCCCCATCAAGCAACATACATGGGGACCGTTAACACGCGGATCTCTATCAGCTGATTGCGGGCATTCAGGTACACTGTCAGAACAAGTGACCCACTGCTTCCTGTGTTCCGTAGATGAACACAGACCACTTGGACGCAAATTGCTTGTTTTCTCTCACAGTCTCACAAGACTAGCTGTAAACAGAACTATCGTTATGAGCTATCAAATCCACTTCTGACAAATGGTCCACAGATTTCGAATGTGGCTCGTCCTTCCCCAAGCTTGGCAAAAAACGGTCCGGAAATCGAAAAGCAGACAGATCAAACCACTCTTAATTTGCTTGAGTGGGTGTAACTCTCCCAAATCACATTATCATGCACTAGACGACAGTCCTTGATCTAAAAGCGTGTCTAGCAACCATTTTGCCAACGTTTTCGCTCTGGCCGAACAACAGTCAAACTCTGCGGTACGCTCTACGCGTGTCACGTCGTCTTTCATGTATAGAGGATGATTCCAGCTGACCACTTTAACCTCATCACTTTCGCTGGCGTCAGTGATGTCATAATCTCGAACAGCAGTTCTCCAGCCTTCTGTCTTGTCCGACTAGCAGAACAGAGTGACATGTCATGTTGATGTGACCGCAAAAGACGCTTGGCCTGAGAATCCGTTTGTTGAGCAAACTCCTGCACAGTTCATATCAAAAAAGCAAACCACAAACGCGTATACTCATCTGCACGTCAGACATGCACTCACATACATCGGGTGGTAGTACGTTGTCATTTCCCTTGGTTAAACTTATGCCATAGTGCGTATACACTATTCCGATAGTCTATTCTTGTCCATCGTCTTCCTGGCGTTCGGAGCTTGCTCTTTTGTTCCTGAATGCTGCCTGTGGGTAATATACTACTCGTGAGTAGTATACTACTCACAACGAAACTGTCTGTCATACAACAATGGCACTATTCCTACAATACTACAACATAGGTAATGGTGGCGATCCGGAGACAAAACTGCGGCACTCATTCTTCCACCACTTTCGTGTGTTCGTTATTCTCAGGCCTTGTAACGGGTGAAGATCAAAAAGAATTTGCGATCACCTGTAATCTTTTAGCATCAGAAAACAAGACCACTTTTGGTGGGCTGTACACTTTCGAAATCAGCGCCCTGACGTGTACACTGAAAAGAACACATCAGGCGTGAACTTCTTTGTTACGGTACTCGAAGAAATGTTCTGCATCAAATTCTTTAAGAAAGATTCAGATTCTATCTAGCCTTTTTTATCAAATGTCATCGTTAGAACTTGTTAATTCGGTATTTGGAGTTATAACCTCAGGATAAAGCTTCATGGGTACCCATACTTGTCCACAAAGTGTTCCTTAAAATAAACAACGTTATGTGCTGATGGAATGGTCAGCATCGCATAGGTCACATAATGCGCCGCTTAAGATTCAGGTTTATGTTTGAAAAACAAAGACGCAAGGCTGATTCATACGTTCAAGGCCCAATATATAAGTGTTAGAAAATAGTGTCGCCGTTGTAAGCAATAGTACTGTTTGTCCGTAACCAGCTATTTGATTGGTGATTGTCAATATCATAAGAACAAGCCCAATGGTGGAAATGTCCTTACGTTCTGCAGTCTCTCAAATTCTCTTGACATCATTGAATCAACCAGGACTTTACTGGCTGTAACCCTATCACTTCTTCTGAAGTCGACAGAAAACTCCAATTTCAATTGAGTTCCTCAACCAACACGACTGGGGAATTGAACGTACTGACGACTTTATCGATAACGTCTTCTTCCATCATATCATTAGCGTTTAATCCTCTGTTCCATCTGATTTCATCTGACGTCTAACGGTCAAAAATTGTCTCAACTTGGTGGAGTCTTTGTGTTTAAGCTGTGAGCAATACCACTATAGTTATCTGTCGTTAGCGTACAATTCTTGAGACCCCTGAGTTACTTAATTATCTAACCGGCTTTGATGGGTTGGAATTGATTGAAGTGCATCCGCTTCAACAAGCCTACGATAACTCACACACCCTCATTAGTTGAGTCAATCCGTAGTTTTCTACAAGCTTGTCATGCATCAATTGAACCACGGTTTCAGCACGGTCATGAGAAATTGCTCGCAGTATAGTCTGCCATACGTCTGCGAAGATGAACGGCCGGCTGATAATAGTATCACAGATTCGGTCAGGGCTCCTGTTGTGTTTCTATTTGGGTGCAATCAACATTAAGCCATAGAGATGAGTAGCCGGGGATTTTGTTTTCTTATAGAGTGAACATCACCCATAAATGACCGCAGTTGTCGCATTCCCATAGACTTTCCAGTGTGCCCCAGTCCGCCTAATGTGAGGTCGATGGCGTAGTGGTCAACATGGTTGCCTCATGAAAGTGTGGCCGTAGTTCTAGTCCCGGTCATGGAAAGGGTATGCACTACTGATTAAGCCATGAAGTCTATGACAGTGGTGGAGAGGACACGTGACTCACGAAAAGCACAAACTATATTCTGACTTCTACAAGCAGTTGGCGTGATTCGTAAATGCGTGGATGAATGAGCCGTTGATCGATGAAGGCTCGACCAATCAGAACACAGTGACGGTGAACCTTTGCTCGCTTGCTACCCTCTCAAGCGGACGAATGTCCCATGCTGTAATGCTGACGCTAGTTTTCTGTAATTGGTAGGTGTGACGGCCTCCCAACCTCCTAGGGACATTAGTTTCTGAGATTGAATGCGCAGCATTCAACTTCATTCCTAATAGCCGTCCAAACAGGGGCTCTCCCCGGTGTTTTGTCAGTCGCTCCATGATGTGAGGCTCTGCAAGTCGATAGGGCTTCGATCACTGCGTCTTCCCAGGGCATACCAGACAGCCGCGCCGTTTGTATGCTTTCTGTCACCGAACGGTTCAAACGTCCCACCATCACATTTGCAGCTGGATTATACGGTACCGTTCGGGCATGCCTAATGTCGTGCAGTTGGAGGAAACCGTTAAACTAGTAGCTAATGAACTGCGGTCTATTATCCGTCACGATTTCTTCTGGGAGTCCGAAGCAGGCGAACAGATGCCCCCGAAGATCGTATGATACCGGCACCACAAACCTGGATTTCAGGCCATTTCCTATAAAAACATGTGGCGACTAAACGGTTTTTCTGACGTTGTAGAGCGGAACTGAATGCGCCCATGATGTCAATGGTAAACTTAGACCCGGGTTTCATTGGGTAGACGATAGGCTGCACTGGTGCGTCAACTGGCTTGGAACTCATATTGGCAAGTGACACAATTACAAACGAACTCTTCTAGCATCGTTGATAATCCTGACAACCAAGACAGTTCCTTTATCCTGCGTTTCGTTCGAACTATTCTTGGTTGCCCCTCGTGTGCACATGCTATGATCAGAGGAATGAGTTCATTTGCGGCTACAAACATAGACCCTCAGATAAGACACCCATCTACAACCAATAGTTCATGCCGTAAAACGCAAAATGCCAGTAAATCAACGGTGAGTGTGTTATTAGCAGGCCAGCATTGTATGACATACTGGCTGATTTCTCGTCGCTCTTATTTACCAGCTGAGTTTTCTGTTTGTTGATGGCGGGCAATTCATACGAACTGAACGCAGAAATCATAACTTTCTATTCCTCTTCTTCTTTGTGGTCACCTACACCCAATGGAAGTCGCATAAGTCAGTCAACGGCTTGATTCCCGCAGCCTGAACGGAATCTAACTCGAAAATCGTAATGTAATAGCCTCGTGTACCAGTGGTTTATTATTCAACAGTTTGAATCCTTTCGCTCCTCTGCAAAGTAAGGTTGTGAGTGTAACCCGACATGTACAAAGTGTGAACAAACTTTCGAAGTAAGAAGATGTGCCATTTTGCCAAACTCAAGTGAGCTTCATTTTCGTCAGCTGAATATGAAACCTCTGCAGGTGAAAGCTTTAGGGAAACATATGCGATCACTTTTCCTGACCATTTTGCATCTGTAATAGGATCGCTGCTAAGCCAATATTTGAAACATCCATAGAAACGAAGGTAGGGTATCTCTCGTCGAAAATTCCCCCAACCGTAGTGGGCACAATGTGTCCTAATATCTCATCGAACGCAGACTGTTATGTTGATTTCTAATCAAAAGGGGTTTTCTATTTCGTCAGCGTACGCAACGGTTCCCTCAAACTGGTAAAATCTGGTAGATAGCGCATATTCTATGAACACACACACTTAAGAGATGCTTAATTTTCGGTGCATTCTCTGAAACAGGAGCATTAGTTGTAGTCAGGAGGAGCGATCGCACTACACCACTGCTGTTCAGTAGTGGGAGCCAGAACATATATTTTGACATCGAAGTAGACACAGGAAAAATACAGGAAGAAACGTCAGAGTGCAGCATCACACAAAATGGTTCTTGGTACGTAAAGGAATTGAGCATTGGTGTCTGTGACAACCGTGACGTTCTGAGATCAGTACCGTATGTAGATGAGTGTTTTTGTTTGTCGTCATGTTTAGGCGCTTAACCTATGTGTTGCTTTCTTGAATAAATAACCCTTGTGCCATCCACGTTCTTGGCTCACAATACTAGGACCCATAAATGAAGATTACGTAGTCTCGGTTATGCAGTTGACAGATAGTCGCGAGTACTGACTTAGCTCCCGTTGAGCAAATGCGATGTGATCGGGAGTCGTGACGACAAATTTGCGTTAACTGATATTAACATAGCAGAAGCCAGGCAGTCCAAATCCGAAACGATGGAATTTCGTGGATCATTTCTCATAATGTTACCCTCAAGTCGATCTCCACGCACTGAGCTGTCGGGTAGGTTCATTCACTCATGGTCCTGTGATCACTACATAGTTTGGAATCATTTACAATTCCTCGCGAACTGCTAAAATTTCGACCGGAGTTGCCCACTTGTGCAGTCACTTATTTATGCCTACGTTTCCTGAACGCTTACACCCTTGTGCGAAGAACTCGACGTTGGCTCTACTTTTACTCTTGTGGATGCCGCATTATAAAATGACACCTTTTGTTGCGGTACATGAGCCCCGACTGTACCAGTACTTATGTCACCGAGATGGAGGTTGGTTTTGTGGATAATTTTTTTCAATATTTCTCTACCATGCCCTTATTAGACATTATTATTTGTTGACTGTTGCTGCTGACTTTGTTATTCTGATTGAAAGAGGCTTGTCATCCGTGTAGTGTGTAAACCCAAACAATGGTTTACTTTTGAAGATCAGCTTGTTTAAGCTTTCCTCAGTTTCATTCTTATTGTTTATTTTCGTTGGCACTGCTCGCTCTCTGAACGAAAGCTAGTGCTTACAAGTTTTGCTCCACGAGATCAACAATAATAATGGCGGTATTAATAATGGCAGTGTTGTGAATCAAGACTGCGTATGTCAAAAATCATTTACTCAGCGGATCAGAATAGTTTTCAGTTTTTGCGTAAAACCGTCAGCATCAACGACATAACTGCACATGCGCAGGTTACAGCATACCGCAGGTTCAAAAAACGTCAACGGTGCGTACGCGAGATGTTCAAGGTTACGCATGCGAGCAAACACGCAAAAGTGCAGTCTTCCATCAACAGACCAACACTATGGCTCGTATGTTGACAGACGGCTTACATTGGTTGAGGACGAAAGAGGCCTGCACACAGGCATCACATGACGTGCAGCGAGCGCGAAAACAGCATAGCCAATCGGTTGGATGAGGTCGAATCGTGACCTTGATCACACGTTCAGTGTGGCAACACTGTGTTGCGTGGGTTGGCTCAGCAGACAAAACAACCAGAAGTAGCACGAGGCTGCTAGGGCGGCCTATTCCGGCACTACAGTCGCTATCCGATGATCTCAAACATAATAAATATGATTGTTGTGTGGTCTTAAGGAAGACGACTTGTTATTGACAGATTTGCCCACAGGTCCATACGTAAACAGATAACAACGCCACTGTTCTCAACTGTCAGAGATCAAGTGGCAGTTTGCGATGTGTCAAGACCATCCAGAACACCACAAAAACTTGGAAAAAGAGTTCGGCTTTCGAATACACCATATGCAGGATGTTAGAAGAACTTAGATTCAGCTCTTGTTAAATATGTCAGTACTGACAATTGTGTGATAAATGTTGATAACCGTCACCCTGCTGGCGTACATGACATTTTGAGATTATCGACAATCGGAAGACAGCAAGTGGCGGTGATAAGATATTTCCTTTGAAAAAAAAACATTTCAATCTTTGGCGTTGAGTTGCTCAAACTCGACAGTCTATACCGTAGGTGGCACTATAAGGAGCAATTTTGTGAGGCTGATGATTAAGCCGTACAATGGGACCATACATTTTAAATTTTTGTCATAGGTGGAGTTGTGCTTGAACAATAACAAACTTAGAAATTTTAGGGGTCATCCTTTCATTCTGCACCGTAAGGCTATCTGATTTCAAGCAAACACTCAATATCGTTTTTTGGGTGTGTACGCACGAATCTGGACAGTACGCCGTAGAAGTGATTTATGCTTAAGAAAGGGTTTCCAATAATTTACCATCAGATCAGTAAAATTATATGGTTCCATGAAATCCAAACAATATATGAACAAGACAAAGAGGTTTAGCAGAATTCCACTGGATCACGCAGAACGTTGCAAAATAATCAAGCATTTATAGGACAGGCACCCAGAAGGTAAATCATCAGTGTTAATGATGAGTGAATTGGAATTCCACCCACCATTACGTCACAGCATTATCAGTTGGAATTTGGATGAGCATGCAAGCCGATGATATGACTTTTGCCCACGGCAATTGCATAACTTGCACGAATTTTTTGTGTGAACACAAAATCGGTTAGCGCAATCCAATGATGATCGATTCAGCAGTAGTCAACATCCATTGTCTGGCCGATTTGGGGTGGTTGGCCGGAACTGTGCAGACAACACGTAACGCCTGAGTGGAGTCAATCCGGTGATCAGTATCTGTCAAATGTGCGACGACTGCAATGTTGGTGGATTTGGTCGAACCTGTCCTGAGCCACGCTAGAGGATTTCTTTTGACCCGTTTCCACAAGCGTCTCATCGTGCGACCGAAATATTCCGTCGTGCAACAGCAGAAAAATGAGTAAACGATCATGGATTGGTCGAGGGCAGGGAGTTTGTCTTTCAGGCTCAAAGTTAGCATGGGTATGCGGTGAACCAAATGCACAGCGTTGCCTCCGAAAATGCTCGCTTAAGAGTCTGATAAAGTTTATGGTTGAGTGTCTCCATTGCAATATCACTATTAAAAGGGAAACGAATGAAAACAGCTTTCGTATGTATCGCGGTGATCGGACTCTGTAGCTTAACCGCAATCACGTCCTTTGTTATAAAACGAT
>LUCH01006302.1:24510-34892 GCA_013368495.1 Paragonimus heterotremus
CAATCCGATCGGATGAGAATCATGCTTTCTCTCTTCACTTATTTGGTTACCTCTGGATTTGATGAGCCGACCTAATATTAAATCACCGAGTAACTTGGGCGTTAGAGAGCAAACTGATCCACATGTAGTTGTTACAAAGAATGCGTTCATTTCTTGACTTTTGATAGGCAGCACCCACGAAGCTCAATCTTGATTTCCCAAGTCGTTCGAAGGTTTGTTGCCAGTTTTCATATCAACCTTTGCCCACCATGTTTGCAAAGAAGACGAAGATATGGACCTTGAGCCATGTAACGCCTCAACGACTTAAGCCGCAGATCCATATCCCTTTTAGGTAGAGACCACAACAACAACAACGACGGCAATAACAACAACACAGACCACACAACATAATTGGATTCAAATCGACTGAACTGTTTACTGAAGTGTCCAGTCCAAATGTTAAGTCAGCGCGACTGGTTATAGTTAAGCACACGGACCTTTCCAGTTATGACAACCAGCACAACCACAAATCATTGAAAACAGCAAATTGTTATTCCTATACAGAAATCCAGGCCTCTTCCTTTCAACCGTTCGACTCAGGGTCTTTGCATAAACGTTTAGCCAACTGGATAGTTGCTGTCAAATTCAGAGCTAGAGAAATCGAATGACGATTGCCTATATGGTTTATTGACGTGACAGAAATCAAATTCTATCGCAACAGCACGGTCCCTCCACACTAAACTTTCATAGCTATTGCGACCTGTTCTTAGTGGTCGTCAAGTTACCTCGCCTGACTTGCTCTAGACAAGTTGTCCGTCAGTGCTACCCGAAACAGATTCCATACACTACGCCCGAATAATAACTTACGATCACGTACACAACAGCCCATGAACTTTGAACAGATGATAGGACGAAAGGAACACGATTCAGAGTGCATCAGTCTTTAACAGGGGGACGCCACCTGGAACCGACTGATACATAATCGACTGGTGTGCATGATCGAGGTGCACAAGCCAATCTCCAAGTAACACATTACTTTTTATGTTGAAATGCAGTATTTAGCATGTGAAGACCGTGAAACGTACACATTTACAAGACTGTTGTCAATGCGCGGTGCACGAACACCAAATGCATCACCCAGCCACTTTTTTCTACCAAAACAGAGGGACCAAATGTGGCATTCAAATTTCATGTTCGTGTGATGGTTTCTGAGCGTTTACTTTGCTTACGAAGGTCGAGGAGGAAGCCAAAGCACGCATTCGTGACAGCATTTGAACCAATCAATTGCTAAAACTGTAAGAGGATGCCGTAGGGTCCATTATTCACAAGCAAAATAGATGTGTTAGTCGATATGTTCACTGCATGGACAGTTAGTGTCGCTGTTAAGAAACTCCATTTTCCTTCACATACAAAAAACGATTTTACTCAATCACAATAAACAAAGATTCCCAGAACCGTCCGGAGATAAACCTCACCGTTCTTTTACCCACTGAACTTTTATTTCGCCATGTTCATTTGTAACATAATGATCTTAAGTAATATTTTTAGCAACTGTCCTTCGATCTTCTGACACGAGAATGTTTCTGGGTCATTATGCATCATATAAATACCCTGTATTTTTCTCTCTGTTGCACATGTTTTTGAATCGAAATAAGACGGATTTTTGAATTCCTCTTTTGGTTTGACTTGGGAGCAATTTGCGGGGACAGTAGCGTTAACCCCGGGGTCAACGTTTCCCGTTTTCTTTATTACAATGAAGAAAATTCTATTTCTATCAGGCGCATAACCATTTCCTGGACGACCTAACATATCTCCCCGGGGTTTACAACAGTCAACTAAAGTTTAATTAGGTTTTAACTATTTAAGATGTGATTCACTTACCACATGGATCCATAAAGTCTTGACAGATTGGTAAAATGGGATGATGAATTAATAGTTTATGACTAAAGACCTCCATTAAATTTGAAGAGTTAGACAGAAAAAGTCAACTATTGTTGGATCGTAACACGCTGGCGATAGTACTCGTCTGCACTTGCGTGGCGTACGTTCTCGTCAAAACATCATCAGATATCGAGGGTGACCAAATCGATCATCATGAATATCTTGGAGAAGGAGATTTTTTGGAAGTTTTACTGTTAACTAAGAGCTGATCAACAATAAATGAACTGCAGTAATTAGTTTCGCGACCCGACATTTCCAACAAAACGAACTCTTACAACTAAGAAACACTAAACAAGCTTCATTTTCACATAGGGTGAAAAATAGTCCGCTTGTGCTGGCAGTTTACACAACGGTCCTTTTGATCAGAGCTTGCTGCAATCACATGGTGCCATTTAATATCACACATGTAAGTTCTTTAACTCTTAAATTCGTGGTAGATTCTGGTTTGCTGCCCACCCGTGTCCGCTGTAAACTTAATCGTCTAACATCACCACATGGCACCACACCAAAAGTGAACTTTTACTACCCACTCTGTGAACTGAGCGGTCGCGGCAGCATTCCACTGCGGATGGTAACTAGAACTGACAAGCCATTCGTTTGTTTGAAAAGAGCCCACTGAGACGTTGGATCGTCAAGTTTTTAGAAAATTCCCATACCACATTGGAGGATAGGCATCAAGTTGTATCGAAACTGGAAAGGTGAGACAAAAGAGAACAGCGAAAAGAAGGTACCGGCGCTCACTGCGGTTAGTGGGAGAAGTCATTTACAACTTTAATGCTGTTTCAACTTGGTGCCAATCTAAAGCAGATCCGAACCGCGATCAGAAGAAGTCATAAGATTCAAGCGGCGTGTCAGTCGCCCATGCTGTGTTCCAATGTTAGGGGGAAAATACAAACAGTAGCGATTATCGTGAGGTGTCTGACGCGGCGTTTGGATTGTATGACAGCAGAACAGGTTCGGGCTAGTTGGTCCCGAGTTGAAATCCACATACAAGATGGCCGTACGTGAGTACCATGAAATAATGTCGAACAGCTTAGAACAACATTGACACTACCCGTCATTCAAAGCAATATGTGGAGTATTACTCGGATAAACAGAAGGAGCGAATTGGCAATTCTAAAAATACGATTAATGGTGAGATCTATGAGAATGAGTTACAAACCCGTCATTTCGGCAACCAGAAGTTAATCCTGTTAAACACATGCGGGACTAGTTAAGTTGTATTGTTCAGAAACACCGTATCATTGAAAAACTATCTCGGTCGGATTAAGTAATCATCAACACGTAGAATAAAGTCTCAAACTTACATAAATGATCTCGTAAAAATATGGAGGAAAGAGTAATGGTGGTTATCAAAGGAGCGATGATCAAAAAAAGCAGGGAACGTTAGAAAGTTTCCTCTCCAGGGAAAGAAGTTACCACCGAGAAACAAGGTTTTTCGCCAGTTTGCGGCCGCGCAGCGCAATATTTCAGTAGAACCGTGTCAAAATCATGGTGAGCGCTATTCCGGTTGACAATAGTGATAATCAATAATGAAAACACAATGCAGCAAACAAGCTCGGTTTCAATTACTCATCACCAGGCTAAATACCTCACATTTATATCAGGATTTTGCGAGAGAAACAGCACTAAGGAAAGTTTGTGAAGTCGGTCATGATCATCATCTGTTTCAACTCCGAGCAGTACCTATAGTCACCGTAATTCGAGCTACCGTTGTTCCTAACAATTGTCGATCAAATCACTGTCAAGCTGTAATCGAGATACCATTTAAACGATGGGCCTCGATAAGTTTACAGGAGAGAGAGTGGTAAAACATAGTTCCGAAGTCTGAACGTAACGTTTCTATGCACACATGAGTGGGCTATGGAGGCGAACTGTAATAGCCCCAGCCGTAGAAATAATTCTGAACACTAATGCCTTCTCCCGGGTGACCTTAACCAGGTAGATCGAACGAAATGTCTTCGTCACACTGACGGAGTGATTAAAATCAACCAGGTGTAATACTATGGCGCTGTTGATTGACTTCATTATTCTGCCGTTAAGCCACGCTGGGTGATATTCATAGACCAGTTTAGATGGGCGTCCGGTCGTGCAGACAACGTAGCTGGTTTCACAGCGATACTGCAGACTCGATCTTCCACAGAAAGACTGCGTCTATGTCGTAGATTATTCAAACCGGAAAAAGCCATCTGGGTTCTAACCATACGATTAGTGATCTCACTGAACATTTCGCCAGCGTTAATACAGCTCCCAAGGTAAATAAACTTCTCAACTACCTCCAAAAGCTCATCACCAGAGTTGAGAGCGGGCACAAAGTCCTGTCAATGTTGCAACAGCACCTTGCACTTAGATGGCGTACAAGATACACTATGTCGACAAAGTGGGGCGCCTGACCTGTCTAGAATGTTATGACCTCCACATGAACTCTCACAAATTGGGGTAATGTAATCTGCATAGTCGATACTTCAGATTCGGGTTCCTGAGAGCAGTTCCATACCAGTAGAATTTACAGTCTATTAAAGCGCACTCTGTAATCTCGTCTGTCGCAAAGTTGAGTGGCCAGGGGGAGGTTGGATAACCTTGTCGTACCTCTTAGGATACTGAAGGCTGGTAATATGTTATCATAATCCCCAACCCAGCGCAAGGTCTGACAGTAAATGACTTTCAGTATACTGACATACTTACCGGGCACACCTTTGTTTGATAGACAGTCCAAGACTGCAGCTCTGTTATTTGAACCAAAGGCTCCCCTGATGTCTAAAAAGATAACTGTCCGTCCCTTATGTGAATGGTGGAGTGTGATGTGATCAGTGCAACCACGGTCAGGAGGAAACCCAGGTTGCTTTTGACGGATATGTTGTTCGCGCGTTCCCGTTAATCAAAGGAGTGAGGTGACTGCAAGCGGCTTCGAAACCACAGGAACCAGATCTCGTGACCCTCTCATAGATATGGGATAACTAAATGGGCGTAGCCCCGTTCGAACAGGCAAACCGGAATTATATCAGACTCTGCAGTGTTTACTTAGTAAGTTCTGTGACAGCCAGCTACAGACACCAAACCATCCGATAGACTAGACTAGTAATGTCATCGAAAGCGGCCGCAATATGGAACTAATTCTCTTAACATGCAGTTCTGTTATGGTGATAGCAGAAGTTTAGACAACTGGGCATATATATATATATAGAGAGAGAGAGAAAGAAAGAAAAAGAAAGAAAGAACGAAAGGGAGAAAGACGGCACCACCGACCGCAACAGGTAGATGTCGTGAAAACGGCTGTTTGTGTACCAATCTATCCTGAGATGAAAGCCTAGCCATTTTAGGTTTGAGGACTACAACTTGGATCCGAATCTCACAAGCAATTCCGGTGGCATGTGGAACGGGACATCCAAAACACGGAAACAGAAAATGATAAGGAATAACGTGAGCCAGAAGATCGTCGATCCAGATGTTTATTCGATTGAACCAGACTTCATCTTAAGGAATACTGACGGGCTCCTTCAGCTTATCCTTGCCATTAGTATGGACGTCTACCTACCTGTCAGCCGAACTACAAACATAACAGACGGCACTTTGACAGTAAGTCTACTCGGCCTCTATTTCTGTTGCATCTCTGCTGCATGTCTATCTCATAGTCTCATACGAACACTGAAGTCCAAGGTAACAGTTCGGTTTTAAAACGCTATAAGACTACCGTTCCAAACGGCGAGACGTTAGTAAATGTGTCCACTCAGTCAATATAACTAGTATAGGTCATCACTATCATCACAGTCAGCAATACGTCAGTGGTTCACACTGATGTTTAACTGTCACACAACTATAAAGGGGGAAAAAGTTAACTCTGCATAGGAAGAGGATGGAAAAAAGAGGATAGGAAGGGGAGTAACTAGTGCAGACAGCAGGGCACGGCTCTGAGGTAGACTCAAACCATAGTGGGTCCAACAGTTAAGAAGATCAGATCGTAAGAAAATTATGGAAGAATCCGCATGATCCCAGTCATAAGTATCGTTATTATCTATAATGATCTTTGCCAACTCAAAACACCACAGATGGTAGAGAACTGTTTATGAAGAATGTTCAGTTTTCGCAAGATTCTGGAACTGTATCATATGCACTTTCGGGAATACGCCGTTATCCACTGCATGAATGCACTTGGCCTAATGGATTGATCTGCCATTTTAAAGTCAATTGAACGCAAGACAGAACATGTAGGCCGACATACCGTAGGCACTTTATTCTCCTAATAATACTTAAGTTGCGTATAAGGGGAGCTATCAAGTGCATTCAGACTAAATCAAGATTGAAAACTGAGAATAAACCCTGTGAACAAACTTACATTACGAACTATGTCAAACATTTTCATTACAGTGAAAGAAAAAACTAACCTTGCCAGACCCAGCGACACGATCAGTTTGTTCCTTAATTTCCTGTCTGACCTCATTGAAATCGGTGATAATATCCTTCCTGTGCAAAAATGACGCCCATTCTTTTGATTTTCCGTCTCCCTCAGCAACCCGCATACCATGATCGGATTCATCCACATGAATGAGTTGCAAAACCAGAGGACAACGAGTTACTATTCCAGGACCGCGAGGTAGAAAATCGCGTCCAACAAGATTCTCCAAGACGGAACTTTTGCCAGAACTCTAGGGTGAAAATAGGTCGTTCGAAAATGCTTTTAGCTCATTGATAGCAAAACACTAATGTGACTGTACGAAATTAACAAAAATGCGTCAGTGTACGCTCACTCTAGCTTTTGCAACACAAAGAACAGTTGCGATTATTCATTCCAGTGAACCATGTAAACCCCTTAATCTGAACCAAATGCCAGCACATAACCACTATGACATATTACCAAATGACATATACGGTGAAATACTGGTCGAATACCGTCTGTCTGCTCAAAAGGAATTGATTTTGAACTAGCGATTAAAAAAATGTGCTACAGTTACCGTCGTGACTCAGGAGGCAAATTTCCTTTAAGGGGGATCAAACAAACGCAGTCCACTTTTCCTTAAACATGGGTCCAGGCTATGATGGCACATCAAGGATGGGATGTTGACGAGCGGTGGTGAGACCTAGTGAATCAGTTGTGTGAAACTGCAATGAACATTCCAGATGTTCAGCTTCTACATTAAACGGCGTTTGCTGTCGTGTGACGTGCCAGGTCATGTACGGAATAGAGAACACAGTGTTAATCAAGTCTACATAAGAAACGTTATGGTAACCCGGGTAAAAACTGCAGCCGTGAGGTTAGTAGTCAATATAGTTATAACCGAGATAGCCTGAGCCTGACTAAACAGAAAACGCTGCAGTAAATTTTATTTGCGAAATTCCACTTCAAAATCTGGCAAGACCTAGATCCGTATAAACGCAATGAACATGTCTGAAGGCTTCCTCAGAATAAACGTGGGAAGATACTGCATTAAGAAACTTCGACCAGGGACGAAAACTGTCGCAAAATGACAGGTTGTGCCCTAGTAAACCCGACAGTTATAAATCACAAATCCAGACCCATCATTAAAACTCGTTCGAAACAGTAATAAACAATCTTTCCATGTGATAGGCAACATCGTGCTGGGTTGAAAAACAATTTGATATCAAAACCCATAGAATAAGGTCAAAAACTCCTCAATGCATATTTTTCTTCAATATTCTGTATTGATTTTCTACTGATTCAGGTTGATTTACACAGCACATCAACCGATTAGGCGTGTCTAGCACTGGTGGCGCAACAAAAGGAGCGCAAGAAGTGGAGAAGTAAAACTTGACTGATGGAAAAAATACACCAAGTAACAAGGAACCTAACCACAAAAGTTACCTATTAACTGGCAGCTATGTCAGACAGCGTGTCAACATTTGTTACCACTTACACCACAGCCAGGAACGTTCTACAGAGGTAATCTATGACCTCAAGGATTTCACACCATGGACCCCGATCGTGCACTGATCAGCAGGCTGTCACTTCCAGCACAATGCAACACACGCAAACAGTGTGCATAGCAAACGAGGGGCTGGTATACATAATATATGTCCCGGCCAACGAAATTTATGAAACGAGATTGTTGAACTCAGTGGTCGGCAGAGTCTACCCGTCCGCAAAACATGCCGGCAAACCTCATCCTTGCTGTTGCAAGGTCCCCACTACAATCTGCTAACCTTCCACAGACACCAGGTTCTGCAGCCACATACAACTGCTCGTACAATTACAGCGTACGCTTGACACCTCAAAGAAAGATGGAGATCATGTGGCCGTCGAAAATGGCGAAATCTGACAAACGCCATGCACGTTTTAGATACAAACCTGCGATCCCATAAGACAGTCAATCAGTGTTTACACCCGTTCGAAAATGGATGAACCTCTAGACCACCTGCTAACAGGTAATCGTAAATGTTGGAAGAAACATCAGGCTGTAAGTCTTGTAACGATACCTTCTACCTGATAGGTGTAATTACTAAGTTGGCGAACTAAAACCATCATTCTATTGAAGATAGTTTAAGCAGACTGGAGTTCTAGACTCGGTCGTGGCAAGGATATAAACTACTGATGAGTTCCGATGAGAGCGAAACTCGAGTCTAGTGCTTACTTTCGAAAGGGGCCGACTGGAAATTCTTTGGGAATGCGACAGCTGCGATCAATTGTGCGTGATGTTCAATCTATATGAAAACTGTGAATCATCACACATTAGGGTAACGTCAAGACTTGAAGTCCTCTATACGGAATCAGTTCCAACGTGTTAAGTGTAAATTACGAAACACAACAGCGGCAAACAGCCTTGACACAAGCGGGATTAAACCGATTTCTTGGTAGCCGGCGCATGAAGTACGCACACTCTTTTTGAACGCGTCAGCCAAACCTTAGATTCAGAACAACTTCACTAATCCTGAGCTCCAGGAAGAAACACTATCAGCTACTAAACTGTGGTTGGACTCCCATCTTTAAAGAGCTGGAAGAAGTACACCTGCTGCGATCGGGAACTCGGCCAACAACAATTCAGTATCACACGTAAGCACTGATTGCCATAGATACAATTACTTATGCTTAAGGCTTCTGGCAGCCAAGATGTGTTTAGAACCTACAGATGAACACACCTTCAAGAAGTGTGTATTTACTGCATTGTAACGTACGATACGCGCGGTTCAAGTTACTTTTTCTGAAGCTACTCCGGAAAATAGCTCGCCCAGCCGTAATTGCAGTCTCCTAAAGGCAGCGCGTGAGGCCAATGAATCTCTTAGTACACTGTTCATGCAGTCGCTCTGGTTAGTTGGAAAACCGCCTATCATTAAGGAAGGCAAGTGAAATTAGTCTGGTGATTATCTACTCACTATTGTTTTCTACTGGGTCTGTGCATTCAATGAAGATTCTTTGAACAAAGCAACCAATTAGAATTACGAAGCGCGCCTCTATTCTAAGCATCGGCTCTCGGAAAGCTTGCGCAGAAATCGTGAAACCCAGCAGCCAGAACATCCAACCGAGGTGAAATTGGCTGCTGAACTCGAAAATAACCATAAGCTATTTTATCTTATTTGAAACGACAATGCCAAACGACCTGTTGTCAGTAAAATAATCTGTGAAGCAGGGGGTTGACCATTATGTAGCTTACAGAGGCACCATGAATGTTGAGTGGACCACAGTAACTTAATCACCCCTGTGCTCCAGTAACTCTGAATAGTAAGCCCAAGTGTGCGTCGTGGTCTGGGCCTGCAAACCACTCTAGAGAAACAAACATCCCAAAGAAAACCCATATTCTTACGCATCACGAGACATCCAACCCAAATTAACTTGTTCCGCCCCATTACAAGGATGGGGGATGTGCGCTTGACTGGGGAGTTGACCATTCTGTTTTCTGAGATTTGAAATATTACGGAAGTTTCCCTGGTCCGGGAGAACTGTTGGATAATCTTATCTTTGAAAAATTACCTCGCAACGTGTGTACGAACCATTGAGTAATCGATGCAATTTCATTTGTGTCTAAACCTCTCATCTTCATTCTGGCAGGCATGTTATCCGAAAGGCATTCATCATTCGTTAGCTGCTCGAACACTGCCACATCTACAAGTGGTTGACACTGGCGGTGTTCCGAAATATCAGGTATGTTTCTGATTCTTTCGAAAGAGCCGTTTTCTGGAGCTGCCCGATAAGAAACGCAGGATCCGACAAATGATACGACTTATCTGCTGCATGTATCTGTGTAAGAGGCGTATGCCTAGTTGAGCTCGTAACCCGAGTCACTAGAAGAACAAGCGCGAACAGCACAGCCTATAATTAATGTCTGAATCGAACACAACCATACGGACCACGCGCTGCACGGGCGTGAGGTGGACTTTGAGTATGCATGTACACCGACCATCACCACCGTCCAACTGAAACACGGTTGGATCAGCTAACGAAACGAGTAGCATCTCTTGATAACGGATACGTGTCAACTTTAAGGAAATTATAAACTCAGATCCCAAGCATAGTT
>LUCH01006304.1:0-10121 GCA_013368495.1 Paragonimus heterotremus
AGAATCGGGTGCCTGGGTTCCGGAACCACATTGTAGACTGCTGTATAGTAATCTCCGAAAATCTCAGCAACCACTTGAGGGGTGGAGGAGGTTTCCGCGTCGGCAAACCGCAGAGGAAGCGCTGAGGGCTTAGCTTCTCTCCGGCGACGCATGTGCTTGAGGAGAAAATTTGCAGTCTCCCGAGCTGCCAGTAGGATTCTTGTCGGTGCTGGATTTCCAGTCTGCACGTGTTTCGTACAGATCAAAAAGCTTCTAGATCCTCCGGCTTGCCCGTCAGTTTCTGCTTACAAAATAGACGGAAACGTAAATCAAGAAGACGAGGCATGTTCCGTGGGAAGCGGTGAGCGAGATGAGGACTTCCACAGTTTACGAGGAAAAAGTGCCTCATCAGCTTCATAAATGGCTCCTTAAAAAGAGAGATAGTTGGTGTTCGCTGAATTAGACACCAGTTTGAGTATACTTACAAATGTCTTCAGTGCACCAACGTTAGCTTTCCGGAAATTTCTGAATGAAGTCTTTGCAGTGGTATTTTGTAGCCAGTAACAGATAAGGTCAAAAGCAAGTAGCATGTGGTCACTACTTCCCAGCAGTGGGTTGATGACCACTCAATCTACCAGAAGGGCTTCATTTGTAATAACGAGATCAAGCAAAGAGGGTGTCTTTCTTCGACGGTACCGTGTAGGTAGCTCGAAATGCTGTGTTCGGGCTTTTTCATAGATCAACATTGCCAAAGATTTCGAAAATCTGTAGTCACTGTCCTCGGCACAGAGAGCTATATAGTTGAGTTTGGGTGCGTTGAAGTCATTCATAATGAGAAGATGGGAGAAACGCTGCGTAGATGAGACACCATCTAGGGCGGCAAGAGTGGTTTCATCGTCGGATGCGCTGCACGACGGCGATCGGTAGATAACGCCTACAAGGAGCGTGTCACGACTACGAAAAAGGAGTTCAACCCGGAGTCTGTGGCACTTCGCTGAGGAAGTAAATTCCTCTATGACACTCGGTACTGGCAGCTTCTGATTTAGAAAAGCGGCACAGCCTCCCATGTGTCCACGGGAGGAGTCTGTTTGGTACAGAGAGTATTCAGGACCATGAAGTTCGTTATCACTGATACCTGCGGAAGGCCGGGTTTCTGTTAAGGCAAGAATACTAGAAGTTTCACGGACCATCTGTCTGTTCGTTTAAAGGGCTCAGACAGTTAGTGTGCGCGCATCTGAGGGATACCTCCTCGTTTGACTAGGTGCAAAAAGAGACAGAAGAGTGCAAGAAAGAGCTTGAGAAAGCAGCCCTAGTGGTGAGGAGGAGTGCGCAGACGGCGTCAAAGTTTCCTGAGCCCTCTTGGGGGATTGCGGCCGTTCCTTAACCGCCTGAACATATGTGAGCATTTCTGTGGGACGCTCCTTCCGTTTCTGATTGCTCAGGTTTGATGGCTTGTGGACCGCCTTCACTTTTTGAAGTACTGGAGGGTGGTGTGCAGTTTTGCACCTCCAAAAACTCGGGTGTGGTTTTTGATCAGAAGAGAACCCAGGGAGAAATGACCGTGACCCGGCACGGGGAAATTCATCTGGAATGAGCCAAGTATGAGCCTTTCCGGAAGCTGGAGGTGACCCAAGCTGACTCGCTGGGTTGTGGAGTTTAGGAATAAAGCAAGTTTGGGTAGAACTTTTTGGAGGTTTGAGGGTTTGGGGTTTACAGCATGACTGCTGCTCTGTGGCCTCCTTGGAGGCTACCGGTTTAGACACGTGAAGCCACAGAGGTGATTGGTCATCCAAGGGGATGGGGGCAGTCGTCTTTGGCGTGGGTGTGGGCACGCGGATTGATCCATTCGGAGGCGCTGGTCCCTTCTTAAGAATGGGAATGAGGACCTTCGCGTTGGCTCGACGTTTTGGGTCAGCCTTAATGCGTGACCTTGTTCTATCAAGCTCGGAGCGCTTCTGGCGCCCCCGCAATGAGCGGTCCATCGAAACACCTTTTAAATTAGCATGACTTTTCTTTAACTGAACTGTCTCGTCAAGTACTCCTTCGTGCATACCTTTGAGGGTAACGTCGCAAGAAGTCCAAATAACTTCTTGGTAGCTCTGGAACAAAGCCTGCTGGCAGAAGCTGAACTGGTTGTTTCTGGAGGAAGTGCGGTGTTTAACACCACTCTTGCCTGTTTACCTGGAGAGGGTGTGGTCAAAAATCGTCTCCACAAAATAAGTCTCATCTCCCAGAGTTCCCTGTTATTCAGGTTTGTCGCAGCTTCCTCAATTTGTGCTGTGGAAAAAACCACTGCCTTACTAGCAACGGCCACACCCGGAAGGGTGAGCGCAATATACTCGTTCAGTGAGGTCAGTTCCGGTCACATGTCTGATAGAGCCGTCCGTGTTTCTACCAGAGCTTTTTTGACTGTGTCCATACGCATTGCACCGACGTCTTTAGGCACCTTGGAACTACACTTTAGCGCGTCACGTTTCTGCTCAATGGCGGTGGCTGGTAGCGGAACGGACACAACCCCAGACGAAATGCACCCTTCACGAAAAAGGCAGCTAATGCAGATAAATGGCTTTTTTGACGAAGCCAGCAGAACCTACTGGTCCTCTTTGAGGCCGGTGCACTTGATGTGGTACCAGTGTAGACATGTCTGGCACTGCGTACCGTTTTGAACAGTCTTGCGATAGCTGAAACGGCCACGGGCACTCGATACTTCTGACCCACCGATGCTGTTGGATCTCGTACGTGTCACTGTGAAGGAAAGCGGATGTTTTAGTGTTATATAAAGAACGATAGGCAAAAGGAGCAGAACATAAGGTTAGGAAATAGTGTAATCGAACAGATATCTACTCAGATAATAATCGGCCAAATGGATGCGTTAACGGGTACCCTATAAAATGGATATAAATAATGTTAACCAGATAATTTAATATGTAACAAAATTAGTATGTTATCCGCTAACGAATAACGGTGATCATATGTTAATTTATGATGCACAAAGCGCCAATGGTATAAAAATATGAATAGACAATAACAGCGAGAAAATTTGAACCAAATTTCGAGTAAACCTCGCAAGTGGATTTTTTGGGTTCGGCGATTCAGTGATTGATACACGGGGTGGGAAAGCTGCTTGTTATGTTCTCCGGCCGTCATTATTCGCTATGATGAGGAACTGTTCAACAAGACCTACTCTGAAGAAGAAGTGTGTAAGAATTAAGTCACCGTGAAGTCGTCGAAATTCCAGTGGATATAGATCAAGAATTTGTGGTCGGGAATCGTAGGCGACACTACTGAGGCCTGTGACTAGTTTGGTAGCCACGCGCTGGACACGTTCAACGGCTAATATGTCTTTCTTCAGACCAGTGTATACGCCCTGATTGGCATACTCGAGGAGCGGCCTTATGCAAACCCCGTGAAGCGTTTGGAACGCTTTCTTGTCTATACGGGGGAAAGTGCGTTTAATCATCCTAGGAGCGGCAAACCCTTTTTTCGCTGCCATCTCGTGATGATGCGCAAAAGATAAGTTAGATGACAACCAGATGTCCAGATCTTTCTTCTGACCAGCGTTCATATCTACTGTGCTGAATGCACCATGAATCACGAAGACGTTTTCCAGTCTCTACCGAGCTACATATGTGCGCACTTATTGTAATTTAGTGGGAGACTCCAATCGTCCGACCAACGTTTATTTGGCTGCTTACAATCGGTAGACCGCAAGTATCTCTGTTATCTTTTAGTTAAAAAATTATGTTCTAGCGACTGAAGTTGTTGAAATTTTGTGACATGTTGCAATTTCTAAAATCTTCGAATTCTGTTACCTGAAGATTATTTTGTTTCAAACTTCCGAAGACGTAAGCGAGGAATGTGCGGTATTTCAATGGCATAGAGATCAATCGAAAAGTGAGGCAGAGCAACATTCTTCGTAATTTAGGAAAACGGAACATAGAATATAATGAAAATCGATGTCATGGACGTGGAAGCACATGCTTCTGTTTAAATTTTGATATAATTAAGCATAAAAGTGTGATTATAATTTTAACTATCGAACTGTTGTTAAAACGTGAGCACTAAGCTCTTTATAAAACTACAACATGAAAACCTACTTCAACGTAGATACAATGCACAAAGACTGGACAAGCCGTGCTGCACATTGCCCGTCGTGATATGCCGGTTTCCCGCAGGTTTCGGCGGGAAATGACTGAAATGTTGAAGGCAAAAACCCAAGGAGTTGGTCATGCTATACCTAAAAGTCGGTTGTCTATTTTAGAAAATGGGGCATTATTTTTGTTAAATTTACTGATGTTTGTTTGAGCGCACTCGTAAGTTCAAATATTTCTTTATGGCCGAGCTGCAGTTACTACTGGGGTACGTACGGAGAAGGTCATGTGTTTTTCTTCGTAGTTCATGGTATAGATGAAAGTAACGTGCTTCTTATATTCTGATAGTAAATTTAGATAGAGTACTTTCAGATCGTTTTATTATTTATTTTCCACCTGAGGTACTTTCAGAGATAAGGGGATTTCAAATAAATCCCAGAGACCTGTATTATTGTGGCTTATGTTTGAGTGTTGTACGAGTTCAGGATGACATATGTGGGTTACCAGATATGAACTGGCAAATGTGTGTAGTACTAGAAGGAATACTCTGAGATAATTATGTCTCACTTTTGCTCTATTCCTATTATTTACGCAGATGTGGAAGTTCAAACCCACCTATAAAACCTGTATTATTATGGTTCATGTTTGGATTTTGTACAAGTTCATGATGGCATATTTGGGTTACTGAATATGAACTAGCGGAAGCCTGCAATATTATTAGGATGTCTTGAAGGAATACTGTAAAGTTACTGTGTTTTACTCCTACTCTATCTCGATTATATGCGGAAATATGCTATTTCTACCTCATCCTGGCAACTTTATCTTGCATTTAATTTTTCGTCCTACTCCTCCCTCGTTTCGGTTATCCGTGGATGCTATGGGTGAAATGGGGTTGCTGTTGAATGGGATTCAACTGTTCCAATGAACAAATTTACTTCTGAAATATTTGAACGAGTCGAATCAAAAATGTTGTAAAGAGAACGAATACAATCTTCATTTCCTTCGCAGATTTCTTTTGAAAATGAGTTAAAAGGGGATTGGAAGACTTCTCAGTCGTTGGAGATGAGCACCGAAATTGTTTCTAATAATAATACCGGTATTAAAAAGGCAGAGAAAGCTTCACTCGCAAATTTTCCCCACTGCCCGCCGATGCCCGCGCGGGGCCCATACGAGGTCCTAGTCTCACACGGGTAACACGTCTCACTCTACGATTAACAACGTGCGCATTGTATTGTTTACCGCTTACTGACTATGCCTGGATGTAGGTTGCCATATGTACGCGAGTCAATCCTCACTTATCTGACGAATAATGGTCAACATTGATGCTCGTTATTTATCCGACAAAAACAGTGATTCCCACTTCTACCATTTCAGCTACAACCCTTCTATCTTTGTATCATGAACGCTTAAAAGTCCAATGACTAGCGGTCTACGTTTCCGCCAGCTGCTAAATTCATTGACGACTGCCAGCATGTTATTTCGTTTTTGACCAGAACTGAAGGAAGTAGTTATAACTTATTACCAACGGTCTGAATGCTCGTTCATTCTGGCTTCTCCCGTGTTCTTCTTATGAACTTTAATGGTAGCTTGAGTCAACTGTACACAGCAGCTAATAAGGTGAGTGCAGGCGAAATAATTAGACGTTGATTGTAGCTTGAGTCAACTGAAAGGTGCAGCTATTAATATAAACGCATACCACCCACTGAGACGTTGATCATAGCTTAGGTCAACTGGACGGGGCAGCTATCAATGTTAACGCACACCACATAGTTACTACGACAGCCCCGTAATCGCACACACCCTTAGCGACGTGGCTGCAACCCCGTATTTTGAACATGAAGTACAAACAAGCTGAACGGTATACCGGCTTGGGTTAGTGTACTCGCCCGAGGATGAAATGTTATTAACATCAAGCCATGTTTGGAAATACCCGTTTTACGCTAGAGGAAGCACTCGCATTTTTGCTACAGTGGGCTTTCAAGAATAACATAGTACTCACAGCGTTCATGGTTGTCTGCACAGGGAACAGACGAAATACAGTCAACGAACTACAGTTCCAGTCACATCTCCAGCAGATAATTCGGCGGAGACGAAACCCTGGAAACGTGATTGGCAAATTGCTGTTCACCTTGCCTCATAAGGAAATGTTCTGCATTATATAGTATACGTCGACATAGTTGCACGCGTTTGTGACTCCAATTCATGTGCCTTGCACTGCCATTGGTATCTGCTCCCTGCAGATGACTTAAATTGTGATCAACGTCTCAGTGGGTGGTGTGCGTTAACATCAATATCTGCTCCATCCAGTTGGACTGAACTGTCATCCACGCCGAAGTACGTAGTATGCGGTAACATTAATAGCTGCTCCGTCCAGTTGACTTCAGCCATGATCAACGTCTAATTATGCCGCCTGCATTCGCAAAGCATAACACTTCTCAGAGGAATGAAATCCGCCGATAACCGTGGGTGCTGGGAGACAATTCTGGAGGAAAGTCGCAGAACCCCAATTCTTCCTCGGGCGGAGTCAGCGGAATACCCGGGGACACTCAGTTTGTTGTCACTGATGTCACCTGTAAGCCAGGTCTCCATGATAGCAAAAGTATGGGGTTGTAATCATGAGTTAACTGTCTGGTTTCCGGTAACTTATTAAACAAACTCAGACAGTGCGTATACAAGCACTCAAGAGCTCCTTCCTCATTTGACCTTTCGAGAAAAGAGAGAGGAGGGTGCGTGGAAGAGCTTGGGAAAGAAGATCTAGAATTGAGGGGGGCGGTGTTGGACTCGGTATGTGCTGCCAAGTGATTCTGATGGCCCTTCTTCGATTGCGTGGACGCGACGTTACTCCCTGTGCGTACGTCAACGTCCCTACTAGACGCTTGACCAGCAGCTTCGGTTTCGCAACTTGCGACCCCTGTACACCTGCTAATATTCGCTTTTCGGAGGGTGTTTGAGAGCTTCCGCCCACAGAAAATTTGACCTTTTCGTCTGCTGGATGCAGGGTTTGAAAGGAGGCGGTGTACGCGATTTTATGGAGATACTGATAAAAATGGTTCATGGGACGTGCCAATAATGCCTTTTGAATTATAGGTGACATCCCCAACAGGCCCCCATCGTTTCGAATCCATGGAAGATAGAATTTTCTATGAGGACTCTTGGTGGTTTTTGGCGTGGGTAACTCAGTGAGCGGCGTTTGTATGGTGTCTTGAACACTTTCGCCTGTGGTTGGTGCGCCGGCCGTTAGCATGGCGAGTACGGAAACGGCGTTCTCGACTTCCATCACCGGCACATAGGCCTGAATGGATGCTGCTGGGGTAGGAACCACGACCTTAGTGTCCAGTTGTAATTTCCTGTCTACCACGATTCGCGCCCTAGTTGTAGTCTGCTGCCGGCGTTTCGCCCTCTGTTGCTCAGAGCGGTCGAAAGAAACGACTTTCAGATGGACTTTGGTGGACTTCAAAGCCTGTGATTTTTTCATCACTGTTTCGGGACTCAGCATGGCTGGCAAGATCGTCAAAAAGCCAAGTGAATTCTCAGTTGTTTCAGCGCCTAGTCTGTTCGTGAGTACGTGATTAGCAACATCCGGGGAGGACGAGGAAGCTAAGACTGACTTAGCCAGTTCGGTTGGTGAAGACATTGTTGTGAAGCGGTCCCACAAAACAACTCTGCTTCCTCTGAGAGCTTTTTCCTTTATACTCGCCGCTGCCTTCTCCACATGTGCTATTGGCGGGGCAACTGCCTTCTTGGTGACCACGACACCAAGGAGAGCAAGCGCTATGTATCCGTTTAGGGACTGTAGTTTCAACTTCATTTCGGACATAGTCTGCTGGTATTCCTCCATCTTGTTCCCAGAAGGACATATAGTGCCAAGGAGAATAGCCACGTACTCACAGTCGAAGGTTTTCCGCGTCGCTTTACTTTCCGTGACGCGTGCGTGACTACTCAGCGGCAAAGCGGTACCTTGACTTTCGTCAAACCTACATCACGCAGCTAAGATTTAAAGCGGGAGAAGAAAGTTGTCTATACTGATGTTCGTTGAAACCAGTGCACTTGAAGTGATACCACTTCTGGCACTGGTGGTACTGCAAACCGTTTTGCACGGGCACGTTGCATAATAACGGCCGCAAGTGCTCACTGCCTCAGTTGATTGAGTCCCAACACTGTTAGATCTCAGTCGCGTCTTCGCCAATAGAGCCAAGCAATATATAATATATGTGATACACAAACGGATGCAATGCAACCCAAAAGTTCCAATGCGCGATAATTCCGTATGTTATTCGTTGACGAACAACAATAATCGAATGCAATTTCTGATGCGCAGGGCACCAATGGAGCAAAAATATGCTTAGACAACAACGGCGAGAAAATATGAATCAATTTCCGAGTTACCCGCGGCGGATTTACAAGAATTACATCGGTTTATTTCTCTTGTGAGTGTGCCTTGTATTGAGTTGTTCCGACGGTTTTGGTTTTTGTAATTGTTAGCCTAGAACGCCGTTACAAGAGTGAGAACGGTCGTCTTGGCGTGACTCCTCGGGCAGTTATAGCTTTCGCTGAGAAGCGTCCGCAGGGAGTAAATGCTCACACGAGTAGGCCGTTAATTTGTGAGTTTTAGTGTATTATGAATGATAATTGACGGAGTGTTTTAGAAAGCATGAAATGTGTCCATGTTGCTGTAAGAAGTACGTTTGTTTTGATGTGCTAAACATTTCCATCAGGGACGTTAAGGAATTGCGATATTTCGATAGAGGACTACGTTGACGAGTTAGCTGAATTTTAGACTTCGGTTGATTTGAGGAGTTTTAACAACGATTGAACAACGCGAAACTTATCGTCCTATGCAACGCGTTCATCAGTAGTTACTGGTGTTGGACGGGGTCTCTTACTCAATTTAAACAGCGTAGGCAATAAGCTGTTTGAGTTAGATGCTAACAAAACCGAGTAGTTCATGAAATAACAACGTAAATGGTGAGAGAGGTTGCAGTTTTCCAGTGCAGGGAGGGCAGTGTGATTAATCAGCACTGTTCATAAATTCTGAATGGAAAACTAGCCGGTCACTATAGCACCGATAGCCATTCATTTCAGCAGGATCACCACTATATCCATGGCGCACCCCCACGTGAACATTTTGGTCCCATCTTGGCTGTTTCGCACTGAATGACGGAACAAGGAGGAGAAGTCCATCTCTGACGAGGCTGCCTTAGTTTTCCCAATGGGCCGGTGCATGAAAGCTATAATAGCCTTGAAAATACGGCTGCCGGTCATGGGATTAATACCCTGCAGCTTCGCCAACCTCTGATGCAGCATTTTATGATCCGTTTGAAATGCATTGATCACAGAGAGTGTTACCTGTCGACGAAACATGCTGCTTTTAGGCTAATTGTATTCAGCAAGACACCGTCGATGGATTAGGAAACGGTTTCGTTAACCACAACCCACTGTATGGATGGAAATCCCTTTTGAATACCGATTGCATTTGAATGCATGGTAATCATGTGGACCGATAGAAGTTGCACTCACACTTGCCATTACTGATGTTCACAGTGTGCTGCGCACCATTATGGTTCACCGGAAGCCGAAAATTGATACTACATAAGGTGTGGTTACCTTGAAGTCGTCTTGTCGTTTACAGTGCACTATGGGAGCACGGTTACCGAGATGTTTCAAAACCAACTGACTGGCAAATGTTGTCATCCGGGGCAGTATATTCTTGACGTACACGTCAACGCTAACCACCTCACGGCGGTCACAACCATGGGTGCACTGCATCTCAACCTCCCACATTAGTCACTTGCTGCGGGACCAAAGTCTATCGTTGGCCGTGCCTAATTGGTCCCACTTCTTAAGTCGCTCAATGGCGTTAAGTTTGGAGTAAGTGTGTACCAGGATGGTTTGGTTACTACTAGCGGGGATGTGTTTGATGTTACCATGTGTTGGCTATAGTTTTGTTGTTCAGCTGCAATTTGTGGACATAACTATGTAGAAGATCTATCCCGCTGGATAATTAATAGGCTTCGAAAGTGGTAAATACCCCAAATGGTGAAGTTGATAGCT
>LUCH01006304.1:11133-27011 GCA_013368495.1 Paragonimus heterotremus
TAAGAAAGAGTAACGGTCCCAGGACGCTTCATTGAATCACTCCAATGGTGACTGGTCCAGGCGGTGAGCTGTTATCATCTATATCCACTGTTTGTGTGCGGTCCACAAGGTATGAGGCAGACCAGGTGAGCAATTGGCCACGTATATCGGAGGATGTCGTTTTGATCAGAAGGCGCTTATGAAGCACACGATCTAAAGCTTTTTGTATATCCAAAATTATAATAATAAGTGCATTCCTTGAATCCGCAGATTTTGCACCATGATTAAAGAATTCCAGTTGGCACGTAATGCACGAACGTTTACTGAGGTACCCATGCTGGGTGTGGTTTATAAGATTTTGTGATAATAAGCATTCAACCATGCGACATTTTAATATCCTTTCCAACACTCTGGAACAAACTGAAGTATGGTTAATGGGACGGTAATCTTTGATGTCTTGTCGCGAGCCACCTTTGTAACGGGGCTGAATTATAGAACCTTTCCAGTGGAGAGGGAAAGAACCTAATGATAGATAAAGTGTATAAATATTAAGCAAAAGGAGGGGGGTGTCATCTCCTCCCTGTTTGAGAGCAACAGGGTGTATACCCTCTGCGCCAGGAAGGTAAGGGTATTTGATATTAGCTAACTGAGAGCGTATTTCTGCTGCGTCAACAGTAACGTGGCTTAGGAACGTGTTTGTTTATACGGGGAGAGGTGGAGGTGATATATTTCCTCCAATATTGAAGAAAGCAGCAAAATACGAATTGAAGGCCTCGCAGATTGCTAGAAGATCATTTACGGTGGTTTTGTTCTGTAGTGTAACTGTTGAGGTAATAGAGTCTCTTGTACAGTTTCCGCGTTTCAATATCTGTATCAGCTCAAGGTTCTTCTCTTTGCTGTCTAGCGCACGTTTCTTCTCATTTAGGTGGAGCATTTTGGTGTTAGTTTCTACAGTGTCAAACATTTTATGCATTTGAATAATAAGGGAGAAATCATGTGTTCTTCGGTGCCGTGATTTCAGACTTTTGTGCTTACATTCATCTTTTGGAGTGAGGATTTTGCCTTTACTACACACATTACAGCGTTTTGATCCTTCACCTCTTACACATCGTACAGCAGGCAGACCGGAGTTATCTCAAGGTCACCACAAACCCATTTTTTTAATCTTTTGAATGCGTTTGCTGCAATTGTAAAGATTAAATACATCGTTCTATGACCTGAGCATGTTTAATTTTGCGGCGTTTCAAATGTATCGGTGAAGTGGAAATTCACGACCATACAATTTTGGCACCGCATTTCAACAAGAATGCGAACGTATTGGATAGTTAAATACTTATGGCAACGTTTCTGGCACTCTTGTCTACAGGAATCTTTATCTTTTATACGGGATTTTAGGTAGATACTGTTCGGCGAAATGTTATTCCTAGAAATGGTTGTAAATGACTGTTATGACTGTTGTCACCTTGGGTGTCCATAGAGCGGTGTAAACTAGGGTATTATTTCCAACTGCATCATCGATAATCTTCGGACGTTAATTCTGTTCACTCTGATGCATTGTTTGTAACTAGACAGGTGTTGCCAGGCGTTCACGCAGAACAGTATTCGTAAATAGGTTAACTCAAGCTGCCTGCTGATCACTGAGAGTTATTTTCCTCAGCTATAAGGAGCTGGTAGCTCAAGCATTTATGATCAATGTTAATCATCATCTTTAATTCCGTCGAATGTGTCTTGTTGATAAGAATGTTTTTCAACACCGCGATGAATAACTGATGTTCCAGACAACAATTTGAGAAATATACCTCAGGGTAATCTGCAGGCACTTCGGGTTAATTTATTTCCGCACTCTGTTTTGTATGAACGCCACGCAACCTCAATTGAGTTAGAAACAGTGCATTAAACTGAACAAAGTTAACCATTGAATGTTCGCAATCATAGAATGGGACATAATACCTATTTTACATCGTCCAATATATAGCAGAAATGGAAAGGGCCACATAATATTACCGGCTGAAGTCATTTCCGGGAATGACACTTCGTCAACCAACATCCACCTGAGATCCTGTAAAAAAGGAAAATGAGTGTGAATGTCGCGGATGATAGAAACGTTACTCTCCACGTCTCACTGTCATGTTCGTTAGTGGTCTAGATGATATGTTGCGACAACCTCGTATAGTTAGAAGTATCTGTTTCGCCGATATCTCCAAAAAGCTGTAGAATCGAGCATTCTCAGGTCAGCAGACCATGTATCCCAACCCGGAAATTGCAGTGAACGCACATAAGAGACTTGAAAAAGTGGGTTAACGTCTATAATGGGTTGTTATCACAAGCATTGTAAGAAATATTGCACAACAGCTTTAGGAGCCTATCCACCGTACACCAATTTCCTCACAATTACTGTCTACTTACAACTGATGAAATGTGGGCACTTCGCCGGAAATTTCGAATACAATATTTCAAAAAATATCTAAAGGACGAGGATGTACAATGAGGCAATTGTTTTCCCTTTGGGAAGAGCTTCCAGCCAAACAGTTACGAATGTCATAATGACCGTTGATTCACTTTTTACTTCCTTTTCTTTAGTTACTGATCGTTTGATAACTTCAGTTTCGGAGCGGGTGCTGTATGACCATTCGTCCTCGTTATTATCCTGAATCACGGAAAACACGTGTGTGTTAAATGACTGCGTGTTGAATGCTGCCATTAGCATTTGGCTGTCGTAACCAGGACGTAGCATTTTATTGTGTGGTAGTGTAATGTGGACATAAGTCTACATCCAACATTAATGAGATTTGGAAAACTGAATAGCAACGTGGATAGCAGTAGCTAGAATGACGGGAGTCGATACTAATGTTGAGACAGGCCGTTTCGTTGTGGGTAATATACTACTCACGAGCAGCATATCACCCACAGGCGACATTCAGGAACAAAATGACAAGCTTCGAATGCCAGGAAAACGACGAACAAGAACAGACTACTGCAATAGTTTGCACGCGCTACGGCAGAAGTTCCACCAGAGCGAATCACAGTGATGTATGCGAATGCATGTCTGACGTACGAATAAGTGTACGCGTTTGTGGTTTGATTTTTGACATGACCTACACGGGAGTTTGCGGAATGAACGAATTCATAGGCCAATCGTCTTTTACGGTCACGACACTGATAAGGAGAGTGTATCTTGACTGAGTATAACGTGAACGGGTGGTTAATTCAAATTAACCAAACCTGATGGAGATGGTCAGGTGAAAAGTACGCCTACAGGGACAACTCTGATCGGTAGCGCACACATGCACACGGAGATTGACGCACAAACACACGCGTATACGTTGAGAGCTAGACGTTCTATTAGAAGTAATTCGTCCGCAGTGGCCAGTTTGGTGACTCAACGGGCAAAGACGCTTCTTGGACGTCTCGATAGTGTAACGCTACGACATCCGCCGGAGAAGCGTTCCAAGTCAGGCAAATTTTAGTGGCCAACCAAGCTGGAGCAGGTTATCCCGGGCATGATAAAGTGCGAAGATAATTCGATGGTTGGAAAGGCGTCCTTATGACGATGTCTACAACACACTGAGCAAACTTAGTTATTAACCCCTCTTAACAGGCGCAATATTCCAACTCATGGGATCAATGCTAAGTGATGACCAAGCTCGAACTCAACGTTAGCCTTGACGCATTAGAAGCGGAAGACCAGCGACTGTGAATGCAGTTACAGCATCGTCGTATTTCGAACCGCGAGGATTTGTATGGGTAGAAATACCCGAAGCAATAAATTGGGGAATGTGAGACAAATTGTGACCAACCGTCTCGCGTCCACCTGAGGCCTGCCAGTTTGACAGCTGTCGGAACAACGGCATCAAGATAGTCAAGACACTCGCGATTTGTTGCGGTCATATTATTGCAGCTGATTGACACTGGGTGATGACGTGCTATAGTTTGCAAACTGTTAGTCTGCAGTCTGCGGTTATCACAGCATGGATGGCGGCAGCCGAAACGAATTAGCCTTCACACTGACCAAAGCCAAGGGACGCCTGCGCTTTGAACCATCACCCCAAGTGGCTCGCGCTGCCCCACTTGCGGTTCCACTCACATACCACGTATCCGGTGTAATCCCGAAGGAATAAGACCAGTAGGTGTGTGAGTGAGGTCTTTGTGTCCAGCCGGCCAATAGTGGTTGGCCAATTGAATGACCAGTGACATCACAGTGACATCACAGCATGCTACAAAGCACGCGTATCCCAAATTTTTTGATATCTCCACTTTGGAATTTTTCGTTTAGCTGGATCTGTTGACTAACACTGAACGGACAGGTGTATATTTTTACTTCCGAATAAACTGTCGCTAAAATACGACTTAAACCTGAAATGTAAGCAGATTTTATGCGTCCTCGTCTTCTTCCACCGAGTTTACAAATCTGTTAAAGTTACATGCTAGTGCTACGGTCTTACGAAATGTTCGTACATTTGCCTGATTTGAATCTCTTAGTTTACGTTGCTCGCGGAAAGAATAAACATACTTCCATTCTTACGGTTCGTAACTTACGCAGAGAGAAAGGACAACGCAATTTCTCGTAATAAAATGCCAACGAAATGGTGAACTTAAAATTTTCTCAGATTTCCAGGACTTTCTAGTAAAGAGCATGAAAAATACAGGCGTGTAGCGACCAGCGATCGTGTGCCTTCTTTTAGGATCCCGGCTGCAGTCTAGTTTTCTCGCTTGCTTGTTCTGTACACACGATTCAGTGCACACCCGCCACAGAAGATTTGACACGAACTCATCGCCACTTTCTTTAGTTGTTCAACTGACTGCACGAGGCGAATGCTTGCCTCCTACCCGACGACTTCTACTATCCCATTCTTCAAGGTCGTTCAACCTGGACCTTTTCGAATGTTGCTTAGCACACTCGAATATTCCATGCACTTTCCGTTTGGCCAGCTTTTGGGTGCCATCGAGTGGGCTGTAGCTCGTCTCGCGATTTCCTTCTTTCTCTTTTCGGTTGCTTCTGTTTGTTCAAGACTAGGCTGGACCTAACTGCTTATCGCATTTCCTGACAGTGTTGGAAGCAAGTGGCTTGTTTCCAAACCTAATTGCGTTCTTCGGTTCGGTGCCTGTTCGAGTTGCTTTTCGAGTGCTCTTCAGAGAAGGCGTTCTACATTGTTAGCGGATGAAGGTCTAGCACGTACTCGTTTGTCCACTGCAGCACTCCCAGTGTTTGTTAGTAGAAAAATGGACTAACCCGTGGTATGGTAAACCTGACTACACAGTTTACTTTGGAGCCAAACGTATAATTAGTCTTGTTATGGCCATCTACGAAACTGGTTGCAAATTGCTTTATTCAACCGATTTGTAGAGGTTGTAATGAGTGCAGTGAACGGCAGAATAAAGCCCCCTCCAGACGCGGTTGACGGGTTTATTTATCTGGGGACCAGTTTCTGATTACACAGACGGACTATAAAAGCCCATTGTCCGTTGGAACATTCATGCCAGAAGCATTTCACAGTTGGACCTAGAGTCATTTTCACTGTAACTGACGTGACTCTCAACAATTCAAGTACCTTAGACAAAGAAGTGTACGCCAGCCTAGGCAGGCAAGATACGTCAGTACCAACTATTTCGAATACAGTATACATGCACGATCGACCGCTGAACCCAAACTTGGTTTATTTTTTGGGAGTTCCACACGTTGTTACTAGTTATTGTCTGACGTGACCGTAGGAGACTGCTAAAAACTAGACGCTACTGCACCTAATGTGTCCCGGCCAATTTAAGTACAACTGATGCGGGTAATTCGCAGCTGCTGTAACAGATAACAGAATCTGCCAATAGGACAAGCTAAACATGGTCCTTAGAAAACGCCAATTTAGATATGACTTCAGTTCCCACACACTCCTCAGTTATAACCGTGCGACTAGCATGAAAGCAAAACCAAAAAGACAAATGAAATGACAAAGTAAAAATCTTAGTGGATTGTGTCTAGTACTCACTACTTACTCGAGGGGAAACAAAGGTTGACAGTCAGTTAGTTTCGTGCACGCTGAGCAGGCTCTGGACGGCTGATCAAGAATTCTTCAATATATCTGAAACTTTGTGAGCCATGAGCGTTAATCAAGGCTTCAAACGGAGATGCGAGATTGACACTGACCTGTGGTCGATAAGTTCCTTGCAATGGATGAAGAGGCGTTTCCTCCCCGCTGAGTGTCATTCATTGGCGGGTCAGTCAGGACATCTCTGGCTTGTAGCACCCTTTATGTTCTGCCAACGACTGGTAGAAAACGGACTTGCAATTTGACCACGGATGAGGGTGACCTAGTCGTTTGTGAGAACATAACAAGCATTGCTGCATTATACACTTGTTCCGAGGCGGCACAGGTCATATTTCCAAGGGTGTTAGTCTGACCGTAATCTCTAAAGGGAAGTTAGTTGTAAACAGCTTTACCTCCAAAGCCTTTTCTGGCAGGAGTATGTTTACTCAATTTCTGGATGAAAGGTTATGGGAAAATGTTAGCGGGAAGCGTTTCATACTACGCAATTAGTTCACCTTGTGATCCATCCTGGGAGCATATTCTTGACACTCTGTGAAACAGTGTACGGACTAGTGGCCGTTGTATGCAGCAGGAGCAAAACTCAGCAACATTCTGTCCCAAATCAGCAGTTGTAGTGTTGTACTGAGACAGATGCCTAGAGTCGCCCACCTCACTCGCAGCGAGCCGATGATTTGTTGGATGCGCATCGTACAGCAGGGCAGTCATGTCACAGTTGTGCTCCAATGAAAAAGAGCTAACAGTCAACCTGGTTTATCTCCTAATAACGTTAAGGCGTAATTGGCAGCTTGTACGAAGGGAACCGTGCAACTGGAAGTATGTGAACCCAACTCACTAAACACGTTGTAATTCGCGGACTTTGCTCCTACATCGCTTGTATTCGATACACAGATGCGCCAACTACTATGTAACCTTAAAACTATTCGCATTCACATTGTCATACTTCGACTGCTTGATCTTTGGCTCGAACCAAACACGTACAAAACATTGTGATCCTTCATGTATTTATCCAAACAACGTTTGAACTGGTTGAAACAAAAAATTCCCTATCCTCGAAAACATGTTTAAGTCCCTGTAGAGAATTCACCATCCTAAATGGGATGTGACCTGACATCGAACTTCTGTAAAACTGGTCAGTGAAATATGTATCAACTCATACCTCGTGAAGTTTACATACAGTACATCACTTATCAACATAAAGCGGTTGCCCGTTAGTCTAACATGAAAGAAGAGAAGACACATGTACATTGATATATTCAATCGTGGCGCCAAGTGAAGGACTTTGAATGCCAATCTTTGGCCATGTTCTCCTCAGTTGTTGTGTTCGGAGAACTTATTTTACCAAAATATCCACCTCATCAGTTTGGTACCTGGTGCAGAAATCAAAATAGCGTAAATCCGCGTCACGGATTCACGTCTGTTCGTTTTAACCGCCCATTAATTTAAAGCGACCATATCGTATCTTGTTTTTGAAGTTCGGTATGACTGCCGTTGTTGTGGTTGACTGAGTATGACAAAGTTAACACAAGGATATTGAATTGATTTTTCCAAATATTTTTTCCACCGTTCAATAATTTAATTATTTTGTTTCTTTCTTTTTCATTTGTAGGCAATGTAAAGGTATCGCGACTTTCAAGACGACGCTCAAGAATTGCGAAGCTCGCACTTTCTCATAGTTTCAGGAGTGCCTTCAGAGATATATGAATGAGGTAAGCGTTAGTTACATTCGTGGGACGAGCCGTAGGTCGAAAACTGCTTTGAAGTATGGTAACGTGAAGTGACATGGTTTCCTAAAACTGTGCATATTTATTATCGTTGTACGAAGTACAAAATACATAGGAGTGTGTGCAGAGGTGTGCGACGCGTCCAGTGGGTTAACTGTTGTTAGTATTGTCGGGTCAGTTCTGGCGACACATGTTGCAGATCACGGTTTCGTGTGGTTTGACGAGATGCATGTCTGGTTAAGAGCTCTTTCTAGTTGGAGTACAAGCGCCCTCAGTCGTCTGCTGTATGAGTCCCATCCTACGATTTGTGGACTAACCGTCAGTGGATTGAACGAATGTAAGAGTCTGTTCGGATAAAATACACCAACTGCTGATATTGAACAGTTTGTAGGGGATGTTTACGGGAAGTTTATCACAACCGCTGACGTTGGAAACACCCGCCGCAAGTCAAAGCTTGCAATGTCAGGTGAGTTTGTTATGTAAGATTTGTCACGGAACGTTATGTAACCTAGATGAGGTGCTGTCGGTGAGTAGTGTGATAGGCGTGGTCCGCACTATGATTGGTGAAGGCAACACATGTAGGCATATCAGCTTCGCCCAGCGAACGCAGACTGAACTATTCCGACGTTTCCCGAATGTGGTGGATGTGGATGCCACCCATGGGACAAACAGGCACGAGTATGTTATTAAACATTTCTTTATACTTTCGGGACTGGAAGGTATATCAAGTCCTAGTGACAGACAGTATCAGACACGGCCAACCTGTGATGTACAGGTACGCTCGTAGTGAAAAGTATGCCTCACTGCGTGAGCTGCTCGAAATTTTACCAGAAGTGATAGGCGTGCACACTGCGGTGAAAACCTTTGTCATGGATGATGTAGCTGCGAAAATGAGGACAGCCCATGTGGCGTTCGGCTGCGACATCATATTGTGTTACTTTCATGTACGAGATGCTGTACAAAAGCATGTAAGTGGACTAATTTCGTCCGTCATTTCGGGTAAAAGACAAACTCCCTTCGCAGTCGTTCCTTCCCCCACCGAATGGCCACGGCAGACATCGAGGAGGAGTAATTTGCACCCCTACACCACATACCGTAGGTTCAGACGTGACTTGTATATCATCGGCCGAACCGATAGGAATTTTCTTAGCTATTCTTCGTGTGAGTGGCTGCGCATCATGCCAAAGTGGGTCATCCATGCGCAAGTCGATGTTGGCAATCAAACGAATAATAGGCTGGAGGACACAAACGGATGGTTGAAGAAGAGGACGCACACAGGAGACATCCCAGCAGTCGCCATTCAGAAAATATGAATCCACAGTGAGTGGTTGCTGCCACAGTACGAAATACAAACGACCTATGGACGCAACCGTCGTACATTTGTCGAAGTAGACTGGTGCGTCAACAAAATTTTTCACGGAATGGCCACGTTCGTGGGCCATCTTATCCAAAAAGATCTGCACGGACTGAATCCACTACTCCGTTTGGAAATGATATATATGTGCGACGTAAGCTGTTCTCTAGCAATCACCTTAAACATTACACACTTATGTGCAACATGGTGGTAACGCTTTCGTCGTGAGTAATGTGCAGGACACGTGTGAGTGTACCTTTTACGGTCCAATGTGGCTACCATGCATACACCTTCTGTCTGTGTTTCGGAAACATCTCTATCCTTGCATCGAGGCTTTTTGTAGTTTCTATTTCGGTTTACACAGATGGTGTCCCTATTCATCAGCGGTGGGTGAAAGATTACAACTCGCCAAATCAACGGTCGGTGGGCCCGCAGCCTCGGCTTTTTGCCGCAGTCAACTTCAACCGTCACTATAAAGCCCTGTATAATGTACTTGAAAAACGACACGGCTGCAGCAGCCATGCAGCGGGGACCTGTTTTAACCACATCATTACCTTTGGTAGTAAAGTAGTGTAACGTGCTAAGACTGGCTCAACTTTGTACGACTTCCCCACTGGCCCGTCTACAAGCAGCGTGCAACCGAAATGGGTTGGGAAGTTTGTAACGTGATTGTCAAGTGGACATTGTGGTGACCCGGTACAAATGGACCGCTATCGCTGTGAAGTCGATCAGCTGAGTTTCCACTCTGAATGCATTCAGATGGCGAACAGCTTCAACAGCAGTCACCTTGTAGATACACATTCCGGCTTGTTAGTTTTGTCACTTCTGTCGTTTTTAGCCATGGTTCGCACCCCCACATTTATTACGGAAAGCAAGCTCTGCATATTAACCATGACGGACGTCGACTTAGAAGGGTCCACTGGTAACGTCCCGCTTGAACATAAACCGAAGAAAGCACGAATCGACATGGCCTGCAGCAATTTTCCACTTGATGTAAATGAAGAAAGTGGATTCCTTCACACGAGCGTACGTGATTTTCTTACAGATTCAGATGTAGTGAACGAGGTGATTACGACCTTATATGATACATGACGTCAGTCATTTGGAAGGATACCCAGGATGCGTGAAAATCAACGGCTACATTCAGGGCCAAAGACGGGCGGAGGTAGCATGTACTTTATTTCACAGCCTTCAACTACACAATTCACGTTATTATCAACTTCGATGGTCCACGCGTGTGTTCCCGCATACATTTGGCTGTTTGGCTAAACTAGTAATGTGGGACAAATATACGGAGCAGTTATGCGTCCAAGCTTGAAGTACTGTTTGCCTTCACTCGTAAGCTAGGATAATTGCATGGGACTGCTGTAAGTTTTCCAGCAGGAAGTGCTCTACGATGTAGTTTGTTCTGCAGGTCACCTCGTCCGCATTCCAGCGTACGTCGTTTCCATAGAAAACTTCACAACAATAGTGGCAACCAATGATTATGCATGCTGAATACAACTAAGAAAATACCAATGACTTGTCCAGCTTTTGCGCACAATTCTACGTAGCAGTATGCTAAATGGCGTATTTTACGGCCGCAGCTTTACAAAAACTGAGTCCTCATGTTCCAAAAAGGTTCAATCTTCGGAAGTACATTTAC
Organism: Paragonimus heterotremus; assembly: GCA_013368495.1. NCBI lineage: Eukaryota > Metazoa > Platyhelminthes > Trematoda > Plagiorchiida > Troglotrematidae > Paragonimus > Paragonimus heterotremus. The sequence continues at coordinate 21,871 of LUCH01006304.1, forward strand.
GTTTCCCTGCTTGATTACACTCAAATTTAAGTAAAAGCATGTTTCCAAGTCTATGACATCGATATTCATCGTATTTCTCCAACATTTCCCCAAAGTAATGTAAAATGCAACTTTTCTTTATTTTTCCATTAACCCTCATGCCACTGAACTACCACACACTCCTTGCTTTCGTCTACGGCAGATTAAAACAAAACGATTTTCCAACGACAGTAGTCCACGATTCAAGGAATTGAATCACGCTAGAGAATTATAAAAACTTCTGCAACTTAAAACTACTTTTACTGAAAAGGTCACAGAGATACTGTAACACGCAAGCCGGCCGCCTTTACTCTAATTGTCCGCCACACTTATTGACCAACTTTCGGGCAACGTAGAGACACCGGTGGACAGCGTTCTTTCAAAGTAGGGGATCCAGCAACGATCCTGCAAAATGACATGACAGACAAGCATGAGCCAAAGGCCAAGTAAACCGTGCGCACGACTTACGCAAACGAGAGCTAAAACGGCGCCAACAGCACAGCAGCACGCCCTGTTACGCAATTCGAGTTCAGCTTGCGCGCGCTTGCTGGTTTCGACCGGACGTTACAATGTTTACAGTCTACCGATTACAAGTGGCAGGGAGGTTAAACCAGTTGAAGGTCGGTTAACACAAACACCTCAGGTCTGTTGAAAAATTCCTTCACGAAAACCAATGATTTTTTAATCACTATGCAATACTGCTGGAATATTCAACGATCTCTTCTTTAATCGTTGTTTGACGACAGATTGTAGTAGATAGGAATAATTTCCATCGAGCCTTCGGTGTTCGGCATGTTTTGTTTGAAATTGTCAGGGAGAAACGTTTAGTGTTTGACGAAATGGATATGCTTTATCCGCAAATTGTGCTAAAACCATTCCGTGGATTGTTGATGTTGGTTAGATAAATGTAAACAGCATATGAAGCGGTAGTTTCAGTTAAATCGAATGTAAAAGTTACTCACGCGTGAGAAACCTTGGCATCGAATGGATTAAGATAATCGTAGGTGGTAAAGTGGTTGTCGTGTTTTAGCACACTGGTTATGTCTGTGTTATGGACGTAAGTGAGGCGCAAATGTTCCCGAATTGGGTTGCTTTTGGCTCAGTATCTTCGGACACCACATAAGTGTGAGCTGGAATATAATAACAGATTAATGGTTAGATGTCTTGTTATGAGTGAAGTTGCTATAACCCGTCCAACTGTGCTGAATCAGAACACGAGACTCGAGAGCGTACACTGAAATTCTGCCACTCAATGGGTGACCAAAACGAATGTGACATGTTACCCAAAAGCATGACCAATCCGACAAACAACCAATCAGAAAGCAGAGACCTACTGATCCAATTTAACCAAACCACAAACGGCTGGTAGGACCAATAAGCAGGCGTTAAGACAAAAGCACATCGATTGTCTGCAACAACGGGAACGCGTCCGTAACAGAAGGCTGGGCCACTAATTGATATATCTGAACCGGCCTTAAAACGTCCTTTATTTGCGGTCACTGTTTGGGTGATTCAGGTGTTTTTTACTGATTTAGACAAAGCGGTACTTGGGGTAGATATGTTTTGTTGAAACATTTTCGCCACCCACAAAGATTATTTTCGGTGGAGTAGGCAAAGAATGAGGACCCTTCAGTCGGTCTTTTAGAATGTAAATTCGCCTTACGATCAAATGACATCTTCGGCAAGTGACTTGAGCCCGCCTCTACATACACTTGGGTTGTCTAGATGATGCTCTAAGAGGCTACGATTTTCCACATTCAGTGTCGGCGGTGTCCCATCCAGATGTCGAGTTGCTGAATACGAACCTGAGTTTGCAATGGAAACATCATCAGCCTAAACACAGATTACACAGTCCGTTCACTGAGTGTTCATAAGGCGTCTTCTAAATTGCAGTTTGAATTCAGCAACCTTTCGTGAGGGCTCTGCTGGTTGCATCAGGCTCATGCTTAAGCACTGTGCATAATGTTGGTGGTTGCCTCACAGTGCATACTGCCGGGCAGTTGCTGAAGTTAGTGAAGCACTCGTAGTGGTCTATTGTGGATTATCGACTGGTTTAAGGAAATACGGGTCTACCTCCTTAGACCCACATAAGTTACGGCAGTGGGGGGATACGACTGAGGGACGATGTTCAAGGGTTTTCATAATGACCCTCCCAGTATTTCGAATTACCACTGTCCGATAGATATGAATACTTCAAAATTGCCTTTAGTTTTTTGAAACAAGAAGAGGGCCGTGATAATGCTCGTAGTAGAAAGGAGACAAAATTGCAGTGAAGTATCAGTGCAATGTCATAAAGTATCTGCATAAGCGGAGGGAAAAACAGACCGGTGTACACAAATTACGTAGTGTCGCCAGATCACTTCAGTCAATTTGAACAACATGCAAAAAGTGAATGAAAATAGGTGCTGTACAAAGATGAGATATTGTTTGTTATTAAAAGAGCAGAATACACGCAAAAATGTGCATATCTTTGCCGTCATTTCTACTGATGTTGAATTGTACTCCGGGTTGAGAAGTGAACCATATACAAAGAAATATTATTTCATCCATAGAAAACGTCCGATCTGAGGAAATTTCGGTTGTATACAGCATCACAAATAGTCAAAATCAATGAGAGAAACACAATTATTGAATGGAAGGAACCTAACCATATAATAGCAGCGACGGAGATTAAGGATCAAGTGCCAAACGAAACGGTACATAAAATTATTCCGGTTGAGTAAAGGGACACTATCCACCAAATAAGCTGATCGTTTATTGTGCGATTGAAAAAGTCGTTTGAAAATTCTTCATAATCTTGCCTGACTTATCAAATCCTGTATTTTACATTTTGTACCTGATTTAGTTCAACCTTTCGAACACAAATGCGTAGACCTTGTCTTAAACATTGTTTTCAAAGTCTTCATTGGGTCCCTTTGATTTACTGACACGTGCCACACGAGACGTAGCATGACTGTTCTGTCTGATTCTATAAATGGATTTGCGGGGCAACTTAGCGGATTTTTTGTGATTTTCATTTAAATAAGGTGGTCCGTTTGTGTACTGCCGGTGTTTGTTACCACTGTCTTTGGCAACCACAGTTTAGGTATGAAATTGTTTCCCGGTAAACACGTGGCCGACTCGGCCAAGTTGGCCAGGAGTAGACCAGGCGCTGGCCTGCCCTTTCTGCTCAACTGACCAATCAAAAATGAGAAACTTTGGTGAATGACACATCATCTTGGGACTAATTCTGTGGTTGAATAAAGATTACGAGTTATCTAAGAGTGGTATTTTTCACTGCAACAGATATATCTGCCTGTGGATTAGGTGGCTCTCATTCGGGTGCAGATTTTGTTCATCCGGGCTAGTCCGATAGCTCTGAGTCGTTTGTTTGTCGCATGCCTCTGGTTTGGTCGTTTTTCACACCATTTTGTGTGTGACGTTTTACGGATAATCTTGGATATAATGCGTCGTCACTTTGAATGTATGCGTAATATAACCTGCTTTTCTTAATCGGTAAAGACATGCTAAAGACTGCCCTGAAGACTAATTTTCACCTGGGTGTTTCATTTATGACCTTCATACTCCCTGAGGCCATCTGGTTAGTAGGCAATGATGCACCATGAGTTCCGGGCGAAGGTATTATCGTCGTACCACTATATATCGTGGAATACGCCGGAACCGTCTACGACTTGGCATCAGCACTGTTGATGTTTCCTCCATCACTATCCTTGCAACCTTGGAGGATGAGGTTATTTCACTAGAGGGACTCGGTAGTCCTTTAGTTTGTTTTGTTTATTTTAAATTGAAGACGACGATGATCAGATAGTGAAAGACACGTGTCCAATCCCAGCTGTTGAGACAATACGCAATCCATACGGTGCATGTGGGTTCTATGCAAAACATATCACTCAATCGTTCTGGTGAATAGTACGGTAACAGCCTCACCTATACCTGACGCAGCGAGGTTATTCCTCATTCACGCGAAGCCCCTCGCGGCCGCCTATCTGAAGCTGCTTATCACGTCAGTGAAGCCGCTTGTTCCTCATGAGGTGGTTCGGAGGAGTCAAAAACAGGGAAGGTGAGAGATCAAAACGCCGATACTCAGAGACTAGTCGCAAACAGAAAAGAATCGTTAGATTTATGAAGATCATTTAATTAAAGGAGCGATCTAGAGCTGGAGGATGCCAGAAAGCCTGGAGGAGGAAGCCAGAAGAAAACATGAACAGGTACTGTGTATCGTGGATGCATGGTTAAGATTGGTTGCAAATAACCAACCATAAAAAAACGTTGCCAAATTCGTGTGATACTTCTTCTTTCATCCAGGGTGACCTGGTGGATTTGGAGAACCACAAGCAATTATATCGAAGTGGAGCGTGAAGTTCCTTGAAACTACTGCCATGTCTGTTGAAAGTTTTGTTGGCTTGTGCTATAACTTCATATGTCAGCCTCTTTGGCAATTAGTCGTTGAATGAACTCGTAGGCTACCGTTACCCTCATTGAAGGCAGAGAAACCTAGTGGCGCCATTTCACACTGTATTCATCCGTTTGTTTGTAAATGCGGCGAAAGATTCCCCGGCAGAACTGATAAGTGCTTGAAATATACGATGAAAGAAGATGTGCCGAAATGAGTTCAGGATGATTGCGCAGTCTACTCCTTTCGTCCCGTGATCACGCAAAATTCCGGCCTAGTCTATGACCAGACACATGTTGACAACCGGTAACCGGATTGACCCCGAATCGCGTACCCAAAGTTTCGATAAGGCTGTCGCGATTAGTCATCTCAAACCAGCATCGGGTGTACAAAAACAAGTATAGTAAGGCTTAGACTCACAAATTCGTCGAAAATATACCATTAATATTCTAAACAACCCAGCATCCATTGATCGGAACTGACCAGTTTGGCCTCAATGTGATGTTTGGTTTGTCTGGTGCATTTGAAATGAATGACTCAATATACGCCAAACTGGGTCAACTCGATCTTCAGCAAACCAGTACAATTCATCAGAGATGCCAACCTGGAGGTTGTTATAAAATCTTCAAAGTGCATGACAAATTAGGGTATGACTGCCCTCAACAAGCTGTTTAGCTCGTAGCTTTCAGTATTCTATGGCTTGTTGGAACTGCCCTAACAGATTATTACC
>LUCH01006305.1:12073-22818 GCA_013368495.1 Paragonimus heterotremus
ATCCATACCATTTCTAGTTCTTCCGCTTAGTCTTCTTTTATTAATTTTCAACCTTCTTAGTAACTTTTTCTTCTAGTATATTCCACGTCACTGTTGAGGTGAGCGGCGGCCCAAGCCACAATACCCTTTGGTCAGGCTCTTGGCTGTTATGATGACGATGGACACTACGTCTCAGAAGTAGAAGAGAAGGCTTCACTCCCTATGATTAACTACTCTTGATGTGATTCTGTATCTCCAAATTAATTGCCCCCGTTGAGTAATCTGCGTATTCAGAGGCTAACGGTGATATACATAGTATATTAACGTAAATAACAACCGATAGAGATTTTACTACGAGTGATCAAATTTTGATTAGAAAACGATTTGTCCGCTGTCGTATCCGTACGGCAGCATGCCTCTCGTACGTGACACTGGAATCTTTTGTAGGGTTTCTCGGACGGCCTGCTGGTGTTCACGAGTATTTTCTCTGTCGGTGTTTTTTGGTTTATTATGATTATACGTCAGTTTGAGATATCTTGAATGATGGACTCTAGGGTAGTCAAGTCTGAATGTGTGAGAGACTTGTCTGTTCCAATCCGATGTCTAAAGAATGTGTCACTTGGTAGTCCCTCATGAATTTGGTCAAATGCCCCGACACACCATCACGTTGGAACTGGAGTTTATAACTCTTGGTGAGTAAAGGATTGTCAGCACTAGACCGCACAATGAATTGCAGTATTTCGAGATACTAGTGGTCTACATTGAATGAACCAGCCGGTTAACCCAAGATTATGTCACCTGTTGCAATTCATGTGAAATTAGTAGGGTCCGATAACCCAGAATACATAGCTCAAATTGCGATTAATGAGGGTCTTTTCGAATCTGAGTATTTTTGAGAGCCCAGTAACTTGTACGGGATGGACTATTACTGAGATAGGCATATTCTAGTGCATTAGGTCATTTTTCTTGACTTATCAGCTGTGAAAGCGTATGTGCATCCCCCTGTCCTCATACTAGAGACAATATGCCTGCTATTGCTTGAACGAAGGGAAGTCGTTTTCCCAAACGCAACCCTGGGTAGTGGCGTTGAAAAACTTTATGAAGTACTGATGTGGATGCTTCGTCTTCTAGGTCGCCGCATATCACGAAGATTTCCTGCCCCCTTCAATTCATTAATGCATCACAAAACTGTCATGCGTTGATAAATTACTCCCGGTAACTGGGGTTGATCAATTCAGTGACACGTGATCCGCAATTCCATTAACAACTATTCAGATAGTCGGAGTAATAGGACAAGATTTCTTGTCTCAAAACGTCCGAAAAGACGGTTAAAAATAAGCGGAATTTATGCGGCATTGTTGACAAAAAGTAAAATATAAATGTTCTCATCTCGAGTGTCAATTGATCAACCTTGATTTCAATAAACTCTACGTGCAATCTGTATACTTGTACACTACGTTTCATAAAATAAAACTAAATTCATGACTGACTTTCTACAAACGAACCTTCACTTAATAATAGAGGATTTTAGTTGATAAAAATTGAACGTCACTCAGGTGAACACAACTTTTTCACTCGATAATTTTTCTGCTGATCTCTTCTGTGATAATTCGGCCTTGTATGACGTGAGGTCAATGATGCGGTGGCCACCGCGACAACGCAGTGATCGTCCTTGGTAAGGATGTGCACTATTGGCGAGCCCTAACAAGATCGATACTCGAGTCTGGTAGTTCTTTTCGAAAGGAACTCGCTCAAACCTCTGATAATGCAATTGAATGTGGGTAATGTGTAATTTGCATAGTCCACATGCACTTCGACTACATCAAAGCTCCATTTCACTGCAACTACTAAATGTGAATACACCAGACAAACTTCAGCGAGTCGGACATGCGTGGGGTGGTCGTTTCTGTTTGTGGGTAAACGGTCGGGAGTTTTGGAATACGGATGTCATCACTCACCGAACCACCTATATCGATCACACATCTGAAGTTCCGTCAGTATATTCGGCCGGTCGGATTTCACACGGTTTCAGTGTTTCACTTTCCGGTCAGTTGTTGGTTAACTAAACACAAACAGTGGATCTAATGACATCATCCGGTTAAGGTCCTATCAAACTTACTGCTATAGTCGCACGGCATAAGAACCACGTAACTCGACAATTATTTCTGTGTTTATCATGTAATTAGCATCAGAGATGTACATCTTCACTATGTTTACCTCATCGACCATACATGAACCAATACGTCCTAATCGTTGCTATGACATTGAAGCTATATGTGTTTAACTTAACATCCTGGTTGAACGGCGTGCCACTAACTCATCTTCTTCAGTCTAATGCTCCTGGCTAACTCACTGTATAATGGTGCTCACTGGCTGGTGTTCCACTCATTTAGTAATGCACATTTTCTCAAATCGTCTATCGACATGGATGGGAATTCTTACAACAGAAGCAGATGCACACGAATGAAAACCTACGGACGTGGAATATCTCACGATGCTCTTCACGGGCTCATACTCGGATATGCATTGTGTCTGTGTGCGTCCACTGTACGAATATTGTATTTTGGATGTTTGTGGTCATGAATGACATTACAATTAAGCCTGATAAAATATCCGTATTACGGACTATTATGAGGATATTAATTTTGATGATATCGATGGTGACACGTTAGATAACGCCATGGAATATAGACCTAGCTGGTATTTCAGTGTTTCTCTCTGCGTCTCGATGAAGGTACCTTGTCACAGCTAAAGAAGAAATGATCCCAACACTGAGATAAACGTGTCTATCATTGATCGTCGTGCCATCACGCATCGAAAATCGGTATGAGTGTTAACCAATGGGTGTAGCTAAGCTCACGAAGTTTTCTGAGGTCAGCGACAATTTTAAAAGAAATCGGACGAAGTTCATCTTAGCAGCTCTGTTGGTAGAAATACTATTATTCCGAATGTCCTTGTGCTTGGTATAGCTGTTTGACAAGTCCACGCTTAGAATTTAAAACAACAGCAAAATCCTTCGCTCTCTTTGTAGTGCTGTTGCAACCAAGCCCAGTGCATCGGGACAGAGTTGTTTGTTGATGGTGACAACCCTGCCAGAAGTGAATCGGTCAGCGCTGAGCTCATCGTATAAAAAGGATAGCCAGTGAAGGATGTCAACCGAAGAAGGGCTTTTTTGAGTAGTGGCAATTGGTTGCGCGATATGTGGTGCCCACAGGAACATGAGATTGCGTTCACTCGGCAGTCTACGATATGGAGGACAGATTCATCTGCATGCGGACCGTCTAGTTTTTACTGACATCCGGTATATATTTTCCTTATCGAGTATCGCCTGTTTACTGTTACGAACCGAAGTCACATCAGGCTTTCTGAACAATGTCTGCTTCGGCACTCGCAACTTCCCGTAGACTGCACAATCTGTTCGCCAAGTCTCTGACCATGTAGTTGTGCTGGGCCGGATGCATTTTGTGTATAATCCAGCAAGACTGGGACGTATGAACATGGATTTCTAGTTGACCGTGGTAAAGAACGGAGTAGGTACTTGGTCTGTTTCTTGGGTTTTTGACCTCGGTGCTTGAAAAGTTCCATCGGAACTGTGTGGCCAGAATGAAAATCATGCGACAGGTATGTCGGGATTGAGCAGCCAATGGTTGTCTCAGCGTGTTTTTTTCAACATGTTCAAATGTCCAACGTTGACCATTTGCTCCTCTAGGTTTTTCAACCGTAAACTTTTTAAGTTGGACTTGTGAACATTTTTTTGCATTTGTGGACCTTTCATCAGACTGTTCATGAGCCGTCACAAGGACAGGATCGAGTTAGCATCTGATCCTTCATCCTCCCGTGTTAATCAACGAACATAGATTAGCATATCCCATTTTCGATCGTGGGCGGTATGTAGCTTTGATTTTTGAACTGTGCCCATGTTTGGGGAATTATGATGCGCAATTGAGGTACTTGTTCAAGATATCTGGATTTATAAAGACGAACACACTTTTCTGTCTTTTGAATTCCCATATCATGTGAGCAATCAGTTGACAGGTGAATCATTGACCTTGTCAAAAACATCTTTTAACACCGTCAAGAGCTGTCTTACTGATGGCCATTGACTCGTGTGGATTCGTTGTTGAAAATAACAAATTACGGATAATTTATTAGGAAAATAGCCAAATGTTTGTATAGTGTGACCGTGGTGAACAAATACGAAGTTAAAATCTTCACCAACAGTAAATCCCTTTACGGAACACATGGGTTAGCTTGGTCATGACAATGCTCATTCTACAGGACTAGCAGGAATCTGTTCATCTCCAGTGAAATCACTCGTGAACGCAAAGCGTGCAGTCGTGCAACTCATCCCCTCTGACCAAGCGGCCTAAAAGTCGTTCCAGACTTCTATTGTGTAAGTGTCTTAAAATAGCCATAATTTCGCTCTTTCCATTATCGAGGGTGCACTGTTCATATTGCCATTCGACATTCTGATTTCCGAAGATGTGCAGATTTTAATGGACTAACTAAGCTAGAGCTAGGTGGTGATTACACATCAGTTGACACGTCAAGCTTATAAGCTGCGTCTCAATGGTATAATACTAGTAACCCATGATAGTCGGACTGTGGTGGGTTGACGAAGGGTTAATCATACACACACCCTGCTCACAAATATGACCATATATCGGTGTCTTAATTAAACGGTTTACTAACTTCGATTTGACTGGGGAGCCCGAGAATATGGGGCTCTTGCACAGTGTCGGAACTCCGGTGTTATATTTTCACCAATGCGGTGCGCTTCATTGAATGACCTGCTGGGTGTCCATCTGTTTCTTTGTTGTTAACATACACACAACGCAGAAAATTCATGTCAAGATCAGCTAGTTATGCTGTACTTTACATTTCTCTTTGGTGAACGATACAGTAAATCGAGTTTCGAAATCACTTTTAGGCGTACGTACACTTTGCCGATCCTTCTATTGATCGATTGTGGTGGCCACCTTGAAACCAGGATGATCTGAACAAGTATCCTGTAGAACGATCGAGTAGTATTTCCGACTACTTTTGAACACACCAATCAGTTCTCACGACATGACTATTTCAGATTGGTGTGCATCACATTTTTCTCATGTCTAGTCCATTTCTCGTACCAGTGGATGACGATGCTCCATGTAGAAGACTGGTTGCAGGGAAAACAATCGTTCCGGGATTCTGACAATGTGCCAGATTGAGGTTTTTTAATCAACTGAAAGTCATTCACAACGTATCACAGCTGTCTCATTCCAATAACTTTTTCAGTCGGCCACTTTCGAAAATAAACATTAGACTCGAGTTTCGCTCTCATTAGAACTCGTCAGTAGTGCATAGCATTGCCACTGCCGGGACTAGAAATCCGGTCCAGCATTCCTGAGGCATCCGTGTTGAACGCTGCACCACTGACCTTACATCAGTTCAATTTATATAAAAACCAAAATCCCATACTACTTAGTGGTAAATGGAGTTTTACTTGTTGATAGAAACTGTGCAATTAACTGTAAGAATATAACTTGATCAAGGCTGTTTTGTGGTATGTATTTCACGGTAAAGGTTGCTTGAAATATGGCTTTCATCCAGTGTTGCATGCGCCAGTTCACCGCAATGGCTTCTGCGTATCTAAACGGAGTGGGACCACATTTGAGTCTGTAATTACTCCAAAAGTCTTACGGAGTACTGGATCTTAAACAACTGTGTGTGCACTAAGATAGAATATCTCTCCGAAAATATGGCGTCTGGGTTTATTGCAAACAATGCTGATAACCTTGACGAAGGAAATTCCCGAAAAAGATGCTTACTATATTTAGGTAACTATAGCACCAACCTTGCTTAATCACTGACTACAAGGTCAACACCAATTCATAAGTCGTAGTGAATATGTGGTAAACCGTTCAAATGGAATTGTTTTGTCTACAGTAAAGTGCCGCACTTATGAAATCGTACAGATTATTCTTCTGCATGCATTATGCTCAACAAATCGTTTGAAGTTATGTTAGTGTATATTGGGGATCCAACTGTCAGTCTTTATCGCTTCTCCACTTGTTTCACGAAAAGCTTTATGAACGACTTCGCAGGCAAGTATATGTCAAATATTCATTCCATCACACCGAAACATTCAAGACGACTACAACGTGAAGCTCATTTCAAGTCGAGTTTGTTTAGGAGCGCCTCTTAAAGTGTGTATCATGTGAAGTTCTCAGACATGAGGATATTGGAAACGTTTATCTACGTCTGATTTCGAGTGGTTAAAAGTGAATTTCGACGGCTTGCAGAAAAAACGGACCGCGGACGTCATCAAGTTCAAGAATGCGAATGATACTGGCTCGCTTGGAAACATTTCGGGAAAACTTAGCGGCAACACATAGAAGAGTAACGATTCGAACATATGACAAGTGCATTCGCGCGCACATCATTCGAGATTACTACCGTCAATGTTAAAAATCAACTACAGCTTTGTTCCGCCAGAAAGATTCTGATGGATTAACCGTCTAAAGACTTAGTTTTGCTCTGGTTGTGTATGCTGAGGTCTCGCTTTATTTCATAAATTGAAGAAGTTGTCATAACGTACACTATTAGGTTGCTTCAGGCCGAAACATTTGCATTTTGAGTGTTACATATGAATCAGATTGCTTGGTTGACACTGTATTTTTATCAAGGTACTAATGAGATGATGTCTCAGCATTTGACGCGTTTGATGGAAGACTCTGTAAGTTAGAATACATTTCCGTAGTCCCGCGAGATCAGGTACTACTGGTCCAGTCGTATGAAATACTTTCTCATGCATTTCCGTGTTGAACATAACTACGGGTGTGGGCGCATCCACACAAGTCCAGTGGCCAGAAAATTGCACCAGAGTTCTGAGATTCGGAATTGGCTGTTTATTGTATCAAGAAAGTTTCGTGAACTTGAACGAAAAACTCAACTGAGAATGCAGAGTCTCATTCATCGAACATACTCACGGGTTCTGTTATTTTTCTTCAAAAATAAACTCCTGATTCAGACTCATTGCGTATCTGCACTGTAAACACATCAGTTGAACCAAGACGCTGAACAATAGTTGTATTCCAGTGGGAAAGGGTACATTTGCAACACGAGGATAAATATCCCCTAGTGTCACTTATCTACGGTTGTGCTGTCTGCAGGTATACACAATACTATATATGGTCTGTACAAGCGTAATGAATATTACAGTCGGTTAGATATTCCCCAGTGCAGCAGTCTCGAACGCATCGTCCTCTTTCTCATTCGGCTTTACTTCCAGTTTCTGGCGTTTGAAAGTTTTCACGTTTTTTCTGCAAATTTTCACACATCCTCTCTCATCGTCCATGTAGAATAACGCACGATCCTCAATAAATCCGAGTGACCTCGTCTCGGTACTCCATCGACGGATTTGTGAACGCATCGCAGCCTTGCACGTCAACTGGTGTGCGCTACGTGCGGTGGGATGTTTGAAACTACTGATACATGCGGGAGCTCCGGCACACAGCCACATTTTCTAGGCTTTCGAATAGCGTTTAAGCAGTGCGTTGCATGGCACCCTGCTGAGTCACTTCATGCAGATGAGCGGCCAATCAAAGACTGGTACAGCTTGTAGTCTCTTCTCCAATCAGAGCGCGCGCACTGTTGATTTTTCGAGATCGGTCGCACATTTATCGATCGACAGATGACTTTTGTTTAGGGCGTTCGGTGGATATTGATTGCGCGTCTATTGTGGAGCATGCAAACTTTACTTCTACGGTCTAATATTGAGCGATTGATAGAGAAACTCAAATGCACTATATGTGGAGCTTTTCATTAGAAATGTACTTTTAGGGAACACAACAAGTAGGTTGCACTAGTATTATTCGCTTCTTGCCTGTCAGAATGTCAGTTTGTTCAGAACGGCAGTTGAGTAGTTGCCTACGATAAATTAACCCGACTTAAATAATTTTTAAACAGATAACTAGTTTAGCATTAAAAGTTACAAGTGCAGGTAATCTCGGTTGCAAAATCAACGAACGTCATTAAACAAAAGGTCTTTATTCTGTGTGCAGGTACATACGTTTCGATCCCGATAATTACACTTTTGTGTGGATTTTCCCTTCTGAACAGCGTTGTGCGTTACCATCAGTTCAGTCGGGAACAGTCGGCTTTTGCCTCTCAGTGTGGATATTACGGGTATTGGGGTTTCCACATGTTGCGGAATTCATTACATTTTGTTGATACCTTAGCCGATGATGTAAGCCTTTGATCGTACACTATTTGGCAAAAACGAGCAGGGTAGTTGGGGTCCATTAATTCACTTGGATCCAACATGAAGAGAGCACCCAGAATTAATCAATCTATTGTTGTTATCATAACGTCATACTGCTCGCTCATGTGACCTTTGGCGACTATCGTTTGATGGAATGTTTGCTATATTAATGAACTGTTGGACAGTTTTAAATTTATTTGCAAAAGGCTCATCTCATTCTTCTGTAGGAATTTCGGTTTTTGTCAAAACACAATCTGGTCTGATTGTCCGAAAACGTTTGACATTTATCTTTGGATTTAACCTTGTTTATCCCCATATTTACATGCTTTTTGTACTTCTGGAACTAGTCTCACCACTATCTGTCTCACTATCATCCGAATTTAATTGTTTTGATTGACTTTTCCCTGTTCTTTCTTGGTCGTCTTATGAAGATATTTTACAGTTCCGTAATATTAGTTTACTGGAACACTCGGCTGATTTGGATCTGAGATGAGAAGGAATGTTCATTCTGTACATTTTCCTTAGTATCGTTATATATTTCAATTTTCCCATCGCTGTCTTGACGTTGATAGAAGGCTTAGGGTCGTTCCGTTTATCAGACCAGCCAGTCTGGCATCGTTGGATTCACAGCCAACACGTAACTCAATCATAAGCCTAGATCTACCAAGACAGATTCAACACCACTTGTTCAACCAGACTCCAGTATAGTCGACAGGGAAAAAAATCCGCGGAGTTCTGCATGTTGAATGCCAAGTGGTAAGATTTGACGAACGATCGAATCGTGGAAACCGGACGAACTGGAGACGATTTCGTCACAAGCAACTAGATAGTAGGATATAAAATCAAGTTTGAGCTATTCGGCGAGGACTTAGATGTTTTTTACAAGGCACGCTAGTGGGGACTTAGCCCATATGTAAACTATCTTTTGATAGACTCGGGTAAACCAGTCACGTCATTGGTGGTTCGATCGAGGAGGACGTACTTCAAGAACAATTACTACAACCGATGTCCGTGCGGAATGATTGGATATTTCAAAATGACAGTTTTCTGCTTGACGGCACATGTCCTTACGAGAGTTTGTTATCTTGCGGCGACAACACTACTCTTTTCATAGCAAATTCATGCTGATTGTGTTGTTCACTATTTTCCGAATGGCTGCGCTACCCAGACTATGGTGTGCAGCCGAGTATTCGGGAGATATATAGGACAGGCTCTTTTGTGCATCGGTTGATCGAATTATGAGTGATCGATGCCGAAATGCGAATAAATGTACGTAAAATTACAGCCTAGTGAGGGCGAGTTATGTCCCTTATCATGTCTCTAATCCTTTTTCCTCAGTTTTGTCAGATGCTCATATCTGCTTCGTGATGACTGAGCACCTGAAGTCACTCGCACCAGCTTCGTCCCAACATCTGTTTACCGAGATTGTCGCTGTCTGAATGTCACTGGCTGGAGCTGACGGAATAAGTGTTGTTGTAGTTTGAGCTATAAAGTGAAGAGTTGTCACATTGCACTAGAATCAATCACAGTAAATAATTTACCTCTTTAGCGTACATAGTTGGATGATAATTAAGGCCCGGCAGCCCAAATGTTCCGGAAAACATGTTGAATTTCACACCCTCTATACAACCATCACGTATCTTTTTAGATTAATTTGGCCTGTACCGGGAAATTGTGACGGAACTTTCCATAGTGACGTACTTCCTTCGGTGTTAAAATAGTCCCTTCTGACCTTCAGCAAATTAGTTAGATTTGGAGCTGAGACCTCGAAGATTGTAACTCGTGGCCACGGCTACAACGAGCTGAATAAGTATTATGTTTAGAGATCAGTAATAGTTGCACTTCTGTAATGAGTCTCCAATCCTTAATTGATTGGTTACCCACATGTAACTAACGCTATCTCGATGATGGTTGTTGGAGGAATGTGAAGTTATACTTTCAGTGTTTACCGTTAGAGATTGTGTACTCGCTTAATTCTTTAGCGTTTATCGAAGCAGCGTCAATTAAGCTTGAGCTATATCGCGTTTAAGCATTCCATTTGGTCAGTTGCGTGCATGTGACTCACTTTCGTATACACGTGTGCGTGTGTGTGTGATGATCACGAAAACCGTGGTACTTAGCCAAACAGACATGGAAGAAGCTCAGCTGGCACTGATACGGAGACAGCTTCGTTTTCTGAAACATGTTCGTCCATGGTTGGCGGTATCCGAGACGGATTGGCCTGTCACAGTGACCGAAGCCAAAGGACGCCTGTGCTTTAAACCAACACCCCAAGTGGCTTGCGCTGCACCACTTGTGCTTCCACTCACACGCCACGTATCCGGTGTAAACCCGGAGGAATAAGACCAGTAGGTGTGTGAGTGAGGCCTTTGTGTCCAGCTGGCCAATGCTGGTTAGCCAATTGAATGTCTAGCAAGAAAAGAAAACCCTTATCTCTCAGAAAATAAACAGTGAGAGAGACTGCAATGGCAAGATCCATACCAGGGAGAAAGATATGTGAAATGTAATACAAGAAGCATTT
>LUCH01006305.1:26928-38597 GCA_013368495.1 Paragonimus heterotremus
CAACAGCACACAAGCCTGACCACCACGCCAAGGTAGCAGAAAAGGTCAGGATGTCCGTCCATAGTAGCTGTTACACAGACAACTAAAAACAAGCAAGCAAAATCCTGATGGCCAGAAGCTACAATATCAGGCTTTTGTTTATGTAAACCCATCTCATTGTGATATAAATCCACAGGATAAACCATCATTGAATCGAACCCTCTGGAGACGCCCGGATGATCCCAAGTGTGCGATTAACAAGACAGTCTGAGTTGTGGTGTCATAACGTAAGAGGCTGTGAAGAATGCAATCGCGAATTCACTGATCATCTCAGATTGGCTGGTCGTCAACATAAACATAGCGAACCGTCAAGGAAGAGATGGAGAGGGCGTTACATTCAAGGAAATTGTTAAGAGACGAATTCATCAAATTAATCTAATCAGGTCGTCGGTGACGGCTGACGAAATCTATCTTCAACAAAGCACTGGTGTGCAAGTCGGACCAACCAGGAGGAGGCGTGAAACTGAGCGTAGGTGTCGCGTTAACCCGATGAACCAATCAGAGTGCAACGGCTATGGAGTTGGCTCTACCCGGTCACTTAGTCGCGAGGTGGCCTAAACAAGCGGACAATGGTTCAACGAGTAAATGGCCATATTTGGCAACTATTTCATGCTATATACTTACAGGCGTTTCATTAATTTATCGAACTTGAAGTCGGCAATACAGCGTGTTTTCCCGCAGTCCTGTTCTTCCTGACGCCATGCAAGTAGACTGGGTGAAGCCGCATAGCAGGGATCCAGGTAAAACATTCAAGTAGGAATAGAATGTTTGGCAGAGGAGGGGCGCGTTACATCAGAAACCCATTTGATTGAACTTGCTTTCTTTTTTATCAAACGATAAACTGTTCGTTATTCGTCCCGGAGACTTCGGTCACGGTGGCCTTCTGCCATTATTTCCTCAGTCTCGTTTGCGGCGTCTTATCCTAGTAGTTTTCGCCTGGGTTCTCATTACTAACTTGAACTTATGTTTTTTAATCCTATTTAGAATGTATTAATATATACGTGCATGATGAAATTCTTGTGTTGAAAGTTCCCGACAGATAAAGCTTTCACTTTCCCACCAGACTATCATCTGGCTAACCAGCATTAGTAGACTGAACCACAAAGACCTCCACTTGCATGCCTCATAGACTTAGTTGTTTGGGTTTACATTGGTTATTTGGTGCATGAGTGGAACCGTAAACGGTCAGCCACTTCTCTCGTCATTTATGTTCCAACGTCGTTTAGTTTCGGTCGCCGTGATGTGCTAGTCTGGGAACGAATGTGGCCAAATGTGTGCGATTGAATGGGGAGGAGTTGCGGAACCGATAACTGTCTCCATCTGTGTGCAAATAAACGCATGACTTAGGACAAACCGTGACCGAGTGGGAAGCCAAGACACTAGCTACACATTACATTGAGTAGGAACCTATTTGTACGTCTCAAACAAGTAAACCCGGAAGCCAGATTTCAGGAAGTTTTCATGTAATTCGTTAATATTCTTGACGTGAAACATAACACATTGTGGTGGATGACCAAGTCAGAGGTACGACTACACCATCATTCTTTGAAATACTTGAACGCGGCGGAAAGTTATATATAAAAACTTACGGCGAGCAGATGGCGGACAACACGAGCGACCGGGCTAGTTATCATTCAACGGAATCGGACCAACGGACGAGACATGACAGGCTGAAAACCTCCGATAGAAGGTGTCGGCCACAAATAAACCATGCTGAAGTACAAACTACGTGTGAGTGGAAACCGGAATTCCGGTTCATACACGTGAGTGCGCGCATGGCGTGGGAACGAGCTAGTTGGAGAATACTGTGCTTTGTTGACAACCTTTTGCTACATGATAAACTACTACAGAAAGAAGAGGCTGCCGCTTACACGGACTAGCTGAAGCGAGCCTCAACATTGATCACTGGGCAATATGAATTGCCCTTTAAGGGTAGTGCATTAAAGTAGAAATTGTCATTCTTCTTATAATTTCGGGACAATCGATAATTTACCTTATTAATGGTATTTTACTTGTGACACAGAAGTCTGTTCTTTATGTTATGTGAATTAGTGGAATATTCAGGGATTCTGTGTTCAGAACTGTTGACTGGCAGCACAGCAATTGTTATCACTTCTGTTTTCTATACCATGCAAGGTGCAACAGCAGTTCAACGCTGAAGTGCTAAAGCATTCGTCACGTTCTATCCTGTGTAACAAAATGATGGCTCCTCCCCAATCCATATGCTTGCGGGGTCCCCGGTGTATAACTGAGACCTTTTGTCCATGTATCGATGAATACTTGTTCCTGCCGTATCAGACTTGCAGTGTTATGGTCTTCGTGGACGATGTGATCTAATCGATAGAAATCACAAGAACTGTAGACTTTATTTTAATGTCATAATACACTTTACCGCCAACGGACGTGTGATGGTGGTGCTATGTCAACTCTCCGCAAAATCCGATAGCTGAGTTTGTCGCCCACACGAATCAGATAGTACCGCAACACATTATGATGGAGCAAATCATTCACCATTTATCTAACTATTACCGGTTTGCTTCATCTATTCAACCAGATAAATCTCTGCAAATGGGCCGATCTACTGTTGTCTTGAACAATTGATCGGGCAAACGACTACTCAGTTAGACCATCGTTAATTCGCCGCAGTTAGGTAAGACCACCTTGTGTATGAAGTGCTGACAGCGACTCATCAGTTCAGACTAATCTGGCTCCCAGTCACAAGAACCAGGCTTAGTGTTATAGGACCTTTGGCAGTCCCTATTGCCCGTGCCTTTCTGTTAAAATTCAGATGTAACGTAGATGCCGCGTTTACATTCTTAAGAATTATTCTGATCGCCGTTCGAATCGATCCTGGAACTCTACTAACTTGAAACTGTCTCCCACTAACTGAACATTTTTCTGATAATTGTGAACGTTGGTGGTGCTGTTCGTGGCTCATGTTGATGGTTTTGGTATTGGTATGTTCGCCGAGCTTGACATTTAGGTTGCAAACGTTTTGATCACTAAACGAGGTAACATCGTCAGTGCATATATATATTTAACGCTGTTACTATAGCCATTCGGCCAACCGGAAACAACCAACTCTGTTTACTTGAGCGATCACAAATACACATATTTGATGTAGTGTCACGTCACGGAGGACAGTGGTTCAGATGTCAGATGACGAGGATTACGAAGTACACACTGTTGTAGACGACAGACTGCAGGTATTTCCAAAACTATACAGAATGACAAAAAATTAGTCCTCATGTGACAGCAGTAAGCCGTAATCTGAAAGATTGGAAGTCTGCTACCAACTGGAGTGTGACCTATGTTTGTCATGTAGTTCAACTATGATTGTTCACATAGTGGGGTTAGGATCACCTGATATCTTATACGGCAGACGGTTGCGTAACTTCACACCGAAATATCGTGTTCAGGTTTCACTAATTGCAGTACCCTTGAGGAAAAATCATTGTGAGCAGAATGGTTGTGTGCAAAGAGAATAGTTAGTACAGATTGTTTGCCATGTTCCGACGAGGATTCTAAGTTTGCAAGAAAAAAGTGATAGTGTGAACCTCCGAGTTCAAACCAACAACGACCTTTAATCTAAATATACTACGTGAAGAGTATTTGTGTCAACATAACCGATATGCAGTTCGATTGTTTTGCCAGATGTTAGTAACTTCACGCCGAGGAACTCGGCCTAAATGTTGAACATGTTTAGACTCGTGTGTCATCACAGTGAAGGCATGCCTATTATCTCAACCCAGATACTGCTGCCCTCACGTCTAGTGTTCATTAAAGCCAATCACGGTCACTGGCATCGACCTGGTCCAGCAGACAATAAACCAGGGGAAGTAGTTTCTTTCTAGAGAAGAGAGCATCGTAACATAGTACTTTACACTAATTCGTTCTACACATGGATGACTGTGTAATCCATTCCATCGGCGGTGATTTTCGTCTACTGCTTCCATATCCCGTCTGTTGCATCCATGTAATTCGTGTACACCGAACGAACGTTGATAAAATAATACAAATCAGGTTAATAGCTATTAAACCACTTACTATGCACCAACAATATGAACTACGCGCACCTACTCAGTAGATGCTCCATGATCCAGCTTGAATAAAAACCGCAGTAGCACTTAATCTTCAGAGCACCAGACGACGAAAACCGCCAAAGATTCTGTGAGGTGAGGTGTTAATGGTAAGGATATATGTAGCTTCCTGAAATCAACAGGAGATACAACTGTTCATCAACGATGCGATCCTCCGAAGGCGAAGTTCTCCATGGGCAGTTCACTGTGGCTAGGCTCATCAACTGGACAATCGAGCTAAAGATAACAGAGTTCAGGGTGAAAATAAGTCAAGTCATATAATGTCCGAAAAGACAGAATCCCTACCTTGCCAAACAGGAGGGTCAGAGTGCAAACTCCGGTGCGGACAAGGATATGCGCTAGTGATGAGCTCTAATGAGAGGAATACTCTGGTTTAGTGCTTCCTTTCCAAGTAGGCTAGCCGATAGGCTTATCTAAATGCAAAGGCTGCTATCAGGTCAAGTGAACGACTTGAACAAACCAATTGGTAAGTTAAAAAGTTGTCTGTTTGAGCTGTGCTGTTTTGGTGAAAAGTAGTTCAGTAAAGCAAATTCGTTAATGCTCCCATTCGCAAGTTTCTTTGCCGCTCTTGCACTCGCATTTATAAACCGGAATTTCAGTTCGCAACACGGCGGCATTCCCATTTACACTCTCTGTCCACCTCTGCCTGGGTCTGTGCGTTTGGCTGGCACTATCTGTCGTATATTTTTGTTTGCTATTTCCAACCCCCATTGGCTTGATTGTGTTGAGTCTGATGACTCGTTCGGTCACTCATGATGTTTGCAGTCCATCCACTGTAGGCTTTGACGACATCTCACTACTCCGTCGAGATATTCCACCTGGTGTTGGAATAACTGCGTCCCCGACTGGACCATTCATCTCTGAGAAAGTCACAACTAATTTGTTGCATAATTACTAATAAATAATAGGGAATTGGTTGAGGTAACTTGAACGCCACTCCCAACTGACCGGAGCTGTCATTTTTTTTTACGAACTATGAGGTTAGTCTCTTTCATAAGATGCACTACAGCAGTGCTTCCCTCCCGTCAGAGGTCATCAGTAGTTTACATGCACGTCACGTCTGGGATCTGAACACCCGCCACGTTTTCAAGAAACAACCATATTGACTACTGTCTCATAGACCTCATATTAGGCATGGGTGAATTATCACATACGAACATCTAATCACATTCCTTTGTGAGAGATTTTCAGTACGTCAAGTCGTCTCAAGAGAAGACACAACAACTGTCCTGTTAACTCCAGCTAAGATATCTGCTTAAGTTGAAATCACAGATATCGTTAAATGTGTGCAGTATTTTGATAAGCGGTGAGTGGTGGGGATTTTAATTGGACATGACTCACAAATGAACGTGGATTTTGTGTTAATGACTGGCTCCAACGCGAGCAAAACTGAAGTTTATTGCTGCTTTTTGAAATAGGTCGTCTGAAAAGTCGATGGGAATGAGAGAGTTGCAATCAGTAGTGAGTGTTATTCAGTGTGAATATGAATGACGACATTTTTGAAGCTATTGTTGTTACCATTGCTGTTATCTTGTGTGATAGCCAATCCTATTTGACGGTACAGGTTATTCTCTTTAGCAATGCACATCTTCGTTTGCACAACTACTTTCCTCTTGTGTGTTATTTCAGTCTTTTCTTCCGTTCTTCGTATCTTGGCCGAACAAGAATTTTTCTGTAATAGACAAACGGAACGAGGGAATTATGTGAAAGTGCTTGGTGTGGTAACGACTCAGCTATTACATTGTCCATGAACATCTTGCCAACTGCATGTCATTTCACTCTACAGTGAGGCTAAATATCTTACCTGATTTTTACTTGTATTGAAAGCTTTATCTTCTTAAATCGTTGCGCTACACGAGCAACAAAGGTGGTAGACACGCAAGAAACCAGGCGATTTTTGACAAGTGCTGTGATCTGATGTGAATTGGACCGAAACTGGACCGACAGACCTCGTCAGTAGATAGTTTGGCTTTGTCATGTGTACAGCGAGAAAGACATCACGTGATTGATGATCGTGTAGTTTGATGTATGGTAATTGGGCAGGTTAAGCGACAAATTATCAAATGACCTTGATTTACAGCTGGATAAATCCAAATTAGTGGCGTTAAAATCACTAAACATCCAAATAACATCAGAAAGATATGGAGACAAACTGCAATGCAAGTAATGATCAAATAAAGTCGGTGCACTTGCAACAATGGCTCGGATAAAATAGAGTTGGAATCCGTAGGTGTTTTTGTGTAGTGGTAGGTGGGCGACCATAGATATCGACATAGTGGCCTACAGAACAGAAACACTATGTAATTCACGAAGCACAGTGGCTATGTTTGTTCACCGGCGCGCGAGTGACCCGGGTAAGTTGTGTGGACGGTCTCGTCATCTTGTCAGTCAGAAGACACTGCTGAACCATGTCATGGATATACGTGCGTTGCTGTGTGTGAGCGATATCGACTGCAGTGATTTTGGCAAACTGTGAGTTTCAGCTGTTCAAATATACCCGGAGATTTCGTCAGAAGTCAAAACGTGGCGAACAAGCTCGTTTTCGTTGTATCATCTTCAGGCCAAATACAACACAATAAATATGAAATTAGTTGTCAAGTCAGGATTTTGTGAAATTTAATACAGTGTGAATCTAATGTTAATTTGGGATTACGGACATGGTTACTGTGGTGCCGTGTCGAAAACAGAAAACTCGCGGTCTTCCGGTTCCTTTCGTTGCATGTTTCGAGTTAGGAATTTCGCTGGATATCCGTTTGCGCGAAACGTTTCACATAACTAATTTCATATTTATTGTGTTGTATTTGGCCTGAAGATGATACACCGAAATTGAGCTCGTTCGCCACGTTTTGACTTCTGATGAAAACTGTGAGTTGTTTGAAGCCACTGTGTACACATGTACGTCAGGACCGCTCAACACTGATTGTGTGGCGCTACACTATAAGCCATGAATTGCTGACGTTTACCAAATACAGACCACTTTAACTTAGAAATAGAAATAAAACATACTTTTTGCAGTCGTAATGTAGTTGTTAAAATCTTTCAGTATACAGAGTGAGATAACTAACAGTAAAGTCAATTAACATGACACGTCCTGACGTTTACCAGGATTACGAGGCTAAAAATATGTAGGAGTCCTGAAACGTTTACTGACTGAGGAAGCCAAGAATGTCTATGTACATCTGAATTTGCAGTGTTTTACTCGAAAGGAAGAGGGAAACAATTATCTACTACATTGAACTGGTAATAAATTCACAGATTGTAGAAACCGAGAATGAAATGAAAACTCTCTCCTTGGAGGTTATAGACCTCCTGGCTGTGCATGAGGCGGCTTCATGGGACACAAACAAATGGCTTGACGAAATCGAGAAATATGGCGCCTGAGGTGTGCTCATTGTCTTTGGAATTTGCCGGACTGTCCAAGAAGATAAACGGATTAATTGTGCATAACCGGTTACGAAGGAAGCTGGAACGGGTAGAAAAAAATACACAATTCACCAACATTCCTCTAACAATGGCTGTATTATCTTGCATCCAGTATCACTGAGACTGATCAGCCAACAGCTGTTGAGATAGTCCTCGTCATCCATCTAAAACTGAGGCCTGATTGTAACTTCCTTTCAAGCATTAGAAAGAATACAAATCCGAAGTTGTAGTTGTGTAGCTTATGAGGGAGTTCTGCTAAGTTAACCACCGGCTGTTTGAAGAGCCCTGGGTGAATCCTATGCGGCCGATCATACCGTATAGTTAATCTTGTGGAAAAGGTGTTGAACATCTAGCGCAAAGAAGTTAGTAGTAAGAAGAGGTTTACGTAATTTTCTCAGCGGTGGGATAGGGCACCAATTCGATCATGTCACGTCGTAGACCACGGCACAGTACTCCCTGAATGATATGGTAATTGCTTTTAAGTCAAATGAGTTCTCTAGAACCATTCTTCACCTCTTATTGGTCCACCAAATTGTTCTATTATCCATTGGACATCTCACTTTGTTATCTTGCTTCCACTGGGCTTCTCATAGATGTAACTGTTACATGTCACCAGTGCACCGTTTGTCCATATACTTATCTTGATTTCGGTCCAATACTGGTTTTATTTTGGATCGCGTCGGTTGCACTGTTTAGTGCTCATTCGACACCAGCACTATTTTGTCTCCAGATTCGGTGCAGTTAGGGCTTTCAATAGTAGTCACAACCGAGGTTCGTTAGATCTGTTCTGTTTTTTTTGTTCAGTATGGTGCTGTATTAGACTTCAGTCTTCAATGTTTTCCTCTGAAAGTATTGATTTGTCATCGTCGTTTGAACTAATTGGCGTTAAATATCCGTTGTATCGACTGCGACCCGTTGGAAGTACTAGACATTTGGAAATGGTTCATCAGTTATGCTTAACCACTTGATCCCGGATTAGCACAAAGTTACTGGAGACGGTAGACTTCTCATGCTTTTCCGAAGAGTCAATGATAGGAGACTGTGTTGGCTTGGACGTTGCCATGATGTAACACCCACGCCTTGTTTGTGAATGCTTCAGACCCCCACCTTTACGTTGCATCGTTCAAACAGTTTTTGATCTTAACGTAACGTTCTTTGTTTATTGTCTGATCGAACGGAACGAACTCGACTTTGTTCTACAATGCGTTTACCACAGAAAGTTGATTTTTGACGTACTGAAACCCAATCTGTTGAAAGCCTTGTTGATTCGTGTTATGACTTAACATGCTGACAACTGTTAACGCAAAAACACTGACGTGCAGTGGGCGTTTATCCGAATCATTGTCTGACTCTGAGTACCACGTATGGTGTAGAACAACTCCAACAGCATAACACGCAGTCATTACACACTATCGAAAACCGATCGACAGTATAAAAAAAACAAGAACTCAGCGTGTTAACCTCCGTAGATTGGTATGGAAAATGGGGTGTACAGAGAAAGCACGTCAAGCTAACGAGGCACGGAGCAAGTCGTGTTTGTAGTCCCGGGACGGATATTGTAAAATGGCTAGGTTGACTAAAACAAAAAAATGTACAAAAATGTACAAAAATGTACAAAAAAATGTACAAGTGAATGCAACTATCAAAAATATCATTCATTATAGTTGCTACATCTCCCGCAGAAGGCTAGTAAACATTACACAAGCCTTCGTTATTCCAGAGAGAGAGAGAGAGAGAGAGAGAGCAAAAACATATATAATGTCTTTCTGGCTGATAACAATCACAGGTTGATATACACGAAAAATAATTACACGGGATAGAAGATGTCAAAGTTCGAGGGGGGGGGTATGTCGGAAATGGCTGGTAACATCCTTTTATTAATGTTATTTATTCGTTTCTTCTCCATCGCAGCGGGCTGCCCAACCCTAAAAACTCACGCGTGAAAAGGGGCGTAGGTTTGTCCAGTACTGTACGATACGTAGTTGGAGTTGTCGCTCCACACACCATGTTCGGATAGTCAGAATAGTTACCGTGCCCGTTTTCGGTTCTACCGTTTACTCGACTGCTACTCGAAAACTAATGTGGCTGAGTGTGGAGATATGGTAAATCAGTCATGCCCAATGTGAATTACTTTGCACGTGGGCCAACACAACCGGCCCATGAGAACGTACACCAACGTCCAGACTCCATTAGTTGGAAGGGTGTGGATCGGCAACTAGCTCTGAGAGGAGGGAGACTCGAATCTCATGCTTTGTTTCGACGAAAGCAGATTGGAAATGTCAAAACGAGGGTGGATATTACGGTCAAAAGTGAATGGCGTTCAACTTTTAACACACGACATTTCAGAATCAGTAACAATAGTATTTAGGTTGTAGACCGATTTGTTCAGTTTGTGCGTCGTCATCAAGTACAAGAAGATGAAATCAAAAACGTTGTGTAATCAGTCAGAATGGGATCTGTACGGTTTCAGTTGACGGTACCAAAAATCTTTTGATTGAGCAGGCTGTGCCAGGAACTCGGTTTTAGAAATCACCATATTTTTTTGCACGTATTATTTCTGTGTGTACACTGATTTGCTTAACGGAACGTTACCCACCGAATATTAAGATCGATTTTCTGTAATTCTTAGTAGAATGTCTACGAGAGTGGGTTTACGTGTTTCCAGTAGTCCGTAAATTTTTCTGAAGGCCGATGAACTACTTGGAGTATATTCTCAAAAACTGCTGCAAGTTGCAGTATCCACAAGTCAGTTATATTTCATAATTCATGCTTATACATTTTGTATACATCGTTTTGTTATCTTCAGTTGTACGCTTGTTTGTAATCATCAGAAATCAATTTTTGAATTGAATCATCAGCACGAATAAACGGTGGGTACCGCGCGGCATCTGTCTTCTTCATTTGTGTGAATTTTGGGCCGGTAAAGTGGTTGAACGGTGAGACACTTTAGCACCGCGTATTAGCTGATCTATCGACGCTCAAATTTAATCATATCAAGTCGTTTGTGGAATTATCTATCGATCGTCCAACGAATCTCACCCCTGACGCTCTTTTTCTTTCTTGTGGTGTTCTATTCAATCTAACGGACCTTGACGTATCAGTGAGTCGTTCCTGTTTTTACCGATGCATTTTCTGTTTAATTCGTACGTCTACCTTTGATCCCATTCGTTACCGTTACAACTTTTCTGTGATACTACCATATTTTTGATCATTTTTATCAGTTGATTGATTAGTCCACTACAAAGTCCTGATCTTTGAGGCTTAATTTACTTATCTTTCAGCTACCTCTGTTCCTATTAACTACGCACGATAAGGATCTTTGTATGTACCGATATAGCGAACTAAAAGTCACTTAATGAGTTGAAATTTTTCCATTAGTTACTGTAAGCAACAGATGACGTTCGAAGACTTATGTCCAACGGACCCGTCTTTAATAGTAATGTTTTTGTGTGCGTTATTTTATTCTGTGTTGTATATGACCGCACTGATCGAGCACGTTTACAAGAGCGCGCGGTGGAGGTATGATATAATTTGCGTTTTGACAAATACTGTACATTAAATCAGGAAGCGATATTCAAAACCACATCGCTTCTAAATCCTCATACTTTAAACTAAGTCTATTAGCTCAGAAGGTGTAGTGCGCAGCACATACAGGTAAGTGGTATCTACGGCTAGATCCTAGAAAGTTATCACAATGTTTGCAAATGGTTCTAAACATCCCGCTCTGTGTTGACCTATGTACACGACTTTGGTGACACAATACAAGTGATGGGGTTGATTATAGAAGCTCAAACCCTCGTGCCTCGTAGGTACCTGTGACGTCAAGGAGACATCTGTTTGTACTTCGAGCCTTTCATTATGTTAGGAGGAAGATCGTGAGCCCCCTACAAGTGAATCCAAGATGTCAGTCCTATGACACAAGCCGAAAAAGGGGAGGTGTTAGGAGGCAAATTCGTCAAAACAATCTAGTCAGGACATTGGTGACGGCTGATGAAATCAGACAAAACACTGAGGGGTACGCCAAACCAACTAGCAAGAAACGTGCAAGTGAGCGGGAGGGTCGCCCCAGGAGGATAAGTGCAAGTGAGGGGGGGTGTCACGCCAGCC
>LUCH01006306.1:0-22521 GCA_013368495.1 Paragonimus heterotremus
TTTGGTGTCACCGTTTGTTCTTCTCTTGAACGAAGCTGTGTATATTGCTCTTCAAAATAAACGATAAAAATACGTGTGGGCGGCAAAATCATGTCTAGAACCGTTGTACCTGTCCTAACAAGTTTAACCGATGAACTGTATGCTCCATATAATACATCCCGTAACCGGAATCAACTCGGAGGTGGGGAAAGTCACAATAAGCCCATCACCTGTGAAAAAGTTACTCACTCGATGTGATAGAGATGCTACATGGAAAACCGCGGGATCGTACGCACATGCGCATCAGACAAGTAGCAACCGACAGTAAGACACATGTATGCGCTACGATTCACTCGGTTTCATTTTCAGTGCAATGACGATATGAAGTATCAATCAGTTAGATGAGGTACGTATCTGTTGTTAGTGTTGGCTGCTGAGTTGAGGAACTAACCGCTTGAGTCATTCGGACGGTTAATGCGAACAGCAGCCAAAAACGTGGTAGAACCTAAAACAACACGATAGTAAAGTTGCTCCTAGTCGGCTGCCAGTCCTAAATCACGAGGAATTATGCGCCAGGCATCAATGATCCGTGCTAGTCGCAAGGCGCTTGGTCATTGATAACAGTATCCTGTTAACAATTGAATGCTTTTTTAAGAAAAATGGTCTCCAGTACGGTTTGGGGAACTGGTTTCTGTTGTTGGTTTGCAACACATTCCTAGACTACAGGGTTAAAAACATCAGGTGCCATGTTATGGTGCAGTGTGTCGACAAAATCTGGATACAATGAACTGCGACTGCTTAAAGTGAATGAAATGGGATACCTGGTTTGATAAGACAACGAGGAAGCGTGCGGACAGTCCGACTCGTTCAATGATCTCAGAGCTGTTTTGGGTCTTCATTTTTAATCACGGAGGATCGTTCATACCAGGATTTTCGCTGTGTTGATGAACAACTGATGCCTCTCAATGACGGGTGTGTACTCAACGTATATGCCGAACAAACCACAAACGTCTGGCATCATTCTTAGTTGCTAGTACAACCAAGTGCACCTTAATGTGAATTCTGAGTTGAACTCTCATCGATTACAGCTTGAGAACTTGCAGGTGTCCTTTTGACAGGACACATAACTGACACTTTTGGCATACTTTGTCTGTCTGCACTAATAATCACGTTGACACATCGTATTTGATACCTCAACGCGGTTCGACGTCGTTACCCTTTAGCCTAACTGTAAAGTGACGTCGACAAACAACCATGCTCATTCACTGTACACCTGACACGGCTGGCAACCACGGCTCGTCTGACACAGCTGGTGTCTGTACCATCCTGTCCTACATCCTCCCGACACGCATACATTATCCCGCTCATGGTTTGGGACTGTCACTAGTCACGAACACTGTCAAACCAGAAAGTCACCAGGCCCTCTTACACGTGTTGACACAAGAAGAGGTTTGAAATGGGAAAGACACAACACATCAAGCCCGAACACAGGAAAACGAGCTAGGCGGTACACGGTTGCATCGAGAGGATTTTGTCTCCGATACTTGTACAGCTTCACCCATAAACAATCACCCCATAATCCTTCACTTGTGTAATCCATGATCCACAACAAACATTTCCATAGTGTTATCAGGATCTCGCTAAATCCCAACATATCGTTATACTGATGAGTAGCCGGGGATTTGGTTGATTTTAAAGTTGAACATCACTCACAATTGATCGCAGCTGTCGCATCCCCATAGACCTTCCAGTCGGCCCATTCCGAAAAGAAGCACTAGACTCGAGTTTCGCTCTCATTAGAGCTCGTCAGTAGTGCACATCATCGCCACTGCCGGGACTTGAACCACGGACATGTTGTTCATGAGGTAACCGTGTTTACCACTGCGCCATTGACCTCACGTTAGGCACGACCGAATTATCATATGTGAACGCTCAACCACTCTCGCTTGTGAGTAATGATCAGGTTGCCCGATCGTCTCGAAATGGAGACACAGTTACTGTCTGTTAACTCCAATCGATAACCCCGCGATTAGGACTTCCTAGACAGGTCGAAATCTCCGATCTCATTAAACCTGCTAGGCGAGAGTGGTTGAGCGTTCACATATGATAATTCGGTCGTGCCTAACGTGAGGTATATGGCGCAGTGGTAAACACGGTTGCCTCATGAACAACATGTCCGTGGTTCAAGTCCCGGCAGTGGCGATGATATGCACTACTGACGAGCTCTAATGAGAGCGAAACTCGAGTCTAGTGCTTCTTTTCGGAATGGGCCGACTGGAAAGTCTATGGGGATGCGACAGCTGCGATCAATTGTGAGTGATGTTCAACTTTAAAAATATCGTTATGCATTTTTGTTGTTCGCTTACATAGGGTACACTGTCATTCACGTGCTATATATATATATATATATAGTTTAAATCCTCGAACTTCGATCGAGAAAATAATCAGCGAATACTTCAACTGAACAGGTGCATAAAGTTAGTGGCTGACTCGAAAAAATGGCGCTTACAACATAAGACCGACGCCGATATATGACTGCTTCTAGACCCGTAAACACATCACAACTCACATGAGAAATGTGTCAAAGAAATACAAAGTAGCTTGCTGGATAATATCAGCAAGGTGCATTTGGGTAAACGATGACTTTAAATGTCACTGACACCGTAACGGTGACTCCAATCTGTTAAGTGTTTATCGAACGGCATCACTCGTATTGCGTTACCGTAATGTGCAAAGCTACCGAGAGGTGGACAGTTGTGACTGGAATGAAAATGGTGCTTTTCAGAACCACCCTTGTGAGAAGTACGACTATAAGGGTGACCTTGAACAAATATGACAAGAGGACAGAAGTTTCAATAACATGAACTGCAATAGCAGGCCAACCATTCTCATCGTGTTTAAGAGGGCACAGACCGTTGGATGCATAGAGAACACCAAGCACATACCTGGTTTCAGAAGAGACTGGCCGGAAGACTTAGGAGAATACAAAATCTGCAATGAACTACGGGTGATGTTCCAGTGAAAAATTTGCATCAATTGACAAGATAGCCGACATATGTCAAAGGTTCACTCAATGTTGTTGTGGTGAAAATCTACTCGATTCGCCGCTTATCTAAACCCCAACAAAACAGACCTAACAAAGGACCAATCCAAACGTCGCGTTGAAGATACTACATCAGAATTGGACAATCAGTCTCAATGTTACACTTTCTGTTATGCGCTGATTTCTTTGTTCTGTATTGCCCCAATTAACGTACGGTTTGTGACTTTGTATGTGTCAATGCGATCAGCAAATTGGTGACTACTTTTTTTAAATACTGTTGTACACCCATAAATTCGGCTTCTTGTCTCAGGAATATGAACTGCTTACTGCAACCAGTACGAGGTCTTCTCCTTATTACTTGCGTGGAAGGTTTCACTTCGAGGACGATTTCCAGGGTTATCCGAGGTCCCTAATTCCGAGTATTACAGTTAACTTCACAAGTTTTTCCTCTTTTATTGTGTTGTACTTGGATTGAAGGTGCACGCCGAACATCTCTCTTCTTCAGGATGATCACATACCGCACCAAGATGTTGCCTTTGCAACATGGAATCGTCACTGATGCTTCCAAACGCACGTCAAATTTTAGCCAATGAATGCAGAGGTTAATGACCAAACGGAGTTGAACCGTGCTGAAGGCCAACTGAGGTGACTGAACCAAATTTGAATTTGAAACAATTATTTCCCTTCAGAAGTTTGAACACGAAAATTGATAGATGGAAGCGTTTCGTATTGACTCGTCAGTACCAACTTTACAATACCATGGATCAGCTTTCTTTTTATAGCAAACAATTCAGGGAGTTGATAATCAATAAGCGGGTATAGATAAGTCACTAGCTCAAGTTTACACAGTTTTTTCTGAACACCGAGAACTGACTTGAGGCAATTAACTGCTACAGCTTCAGTAAACCTCAACAGGATTCCGAATGCACAAGCTGGATCGATAACATGACCAGTGGTCAGGACGTGTCTAGCGACTGATGAAACGGGCTGCTTACGTGTTTCAGCAGCATTGCCATTCTCCGGTAACGCGGAATTTTGCATTCATTTGGGCAAGCCTCAGGCTAGCTCTCTGTGCTACTGAGACTTACATATTCACCAGCAGTTGTGCATTAAATTGCGTAAAAGTAATAGCTTCCGCTTGGATTTTTAGTAAGTCTTACTGATTCGCTTTTTATTCATTTCATTCGTACTGGAGTAGTTCCGATTGATTAGTGGTCGTTAGAAGATAAGGTTTATTTCCTGTTGCCGCTGCTCAATAACCGTAAGTACAAATCTTACTTAGTTTCACGGTGCTCGCTATCGAAATGGAGATCCACTTTGGCTAGTGTTGTTAGTTGTTTCAAAACAGTAGGCTGATACAGAAGCGGGCTTTAGTTTAATTCACTAACTACCGTATTCCATGCTGAAGGATCTGATGACCATCTTGAGAACGGTTCTTTCTTTTAACTGATGAGGTGGGGTGGAACTTAGACTAATTTTTAAACCAAATAACTTCCTATGAATGGTTAAGGATAGTTATGCTCCTAATCTTCTACTTCATGACATACGAATTCCGAGAGTTATCCACAAGTATTTCCATTCACTTATTAACAAATACGCTTGTGCAGTTTTGGGATAAACAGTTATTTTTTGCCATTTTTCTCCCGTTTGGTTACTATCCGAACTGTATCTGCACAAGGACATCACGGAATTCTAGTTTCGACATATGTGGTGTGGTTGACCATTGTGCCACAAAGAGGTTCTAGAAAGTACCCGTCTAACGTTGGTGAGTTCGTTCTTTTTCTTCAACGTTCACATTCGTGGTAAACGCCCCATAGAATCAATCAACTATGGTGCTGCGGACAGTGGCACCAATTCACTCACGACCCGGCTAGTCACCTAACACGTGGATTACAAACCACCTGGTTCCTACAACGCAGCAGCCCTTTTCCACAACTCCCTTCATAAGCACTACTTCTGTAAGGTAGGGCTCAGTGTCCGTAGAAAACAGTCCTCAAAGGACACTCTCCTGCTCGTTACAACTGTCTTGATCGCACAAAGATCGTCCTTGCAGCTCACCCACAGCGGCTGTTAAAGCACCAGTAAACGCATATTCATTAACCAGATCGTTGGTCGAGATAAAAATGTGCTGACAGCACACAAACACATGCTCCGGAGAAGAAAGTCATGTCTGTTGCTTACTTTCGATCTAAACAACACTGCTCCAAAGCACCTGCTCCTCCGCATGCTGCATCGTAGGACTATGGGTGAGCCTCAGCCAGCGTACTGAGGCAAATGATCAACTACCTTCATATAATTCAGATAAAAAACAACGTGAACCTGCAGCGCTGTCAAACGTTTCATTCGTCGTTGCTCAAAACTGATCCCGCCCAGTGCAGAGAAATTATAAACGCAAAACGGTAATCAAACCTGACAATGTGATAAAATCCGATGAAACTGGAACTGGTGTATTTCATGTACGCTTGCAACTAAGTCACGTAGAATCAAACTAAGACATGTAATACTGAAGAGCAGAGTAAACGTAAGTTACTTCAACAGTGGATGAGGAAAATGAAATAAACATATACAAGACGAAACTCTTCCATTTTGAAATAGGAGTTAGGTTCGGTAGACTCGTCTGCTTGCAGGTTTCTCATTACCGACAGCAAAACGGAAGGCGATGGTGACGAACAGTTGTTTTCGACAATTCCTCATCAGATCAGTACAGTTACACATAGGCTCAAGAAAATAAAATCAATATTAAGAAAATTTATGTTGGTTCGTACAAAATTCCAAACAAACCGATTAGGCCGCTCAAACAAGTCACTAGTGAATGTGATGAGTGGTTTGGAGATCCACCCACAATTAAGCCAAAATTAGTGATACTGGGCCGAAAAGGCGTCCAATAGAGCATAATCTTTATTGTCCAACACGCTAGTTACCATGGTACGCGCGCCCGTGTTTATGAGTCAGAAGTTCAATCTACAACAGACCCGGTTTCCACCCATACGTCGTGTGCACTTCTGCCCGGTTTATGTGTGATCGACGCCTTTTATCGGGGGGTTTTCCCCCCGCCATTCCTTGTCGGTTGGTCCGAGCTGGTTGAACGAGGGCTCTTCCGGTCGCTCGGATTGTCTGATATGTTGCCTCATGAACTGAATGTCCGTGGTTCAAGTCCCGGCAATGGCGATGATATGCACTACTGACGAGCTCTAATGAGAGCGAAACTCGAGTCTAGTGCTTCTTTTCGAAATGGGCCGACTGGAAAGTCTATGGGAATGCGACAGCTGCGATCAATTGTGGGTGATGTTCAATCTATATGAAAATCCAAATCCCCTACTACTCATCATTAATGTCTGATATGTATCCATTACGGCCTTTGATTGTATTCTACGATCGTGTCGAGAAATTCCTCTGAGTGTTGGAATAATCGCGCCTCCGATCTCTAGCGATCGCTCGTTGGTCCGATCCAGTTGAGCGACGACTCATCCGGTCGCCCACGCCGTCCTCGATCCGCTCGCTTTGGGTTTTTGAACGCACCTCCCCCCGCGTTGAGGTATTCCGCCGAGTGCTGGAATACTCGCACCCCGCGCCTGATAATCCACCACAATATGACCTTTGGCCATGGCAGCTACACGGTATGTACGAACTGCTTTTGAGAACAAAGAACTGAATTGTGTAACCGTTGCAAACCCTTGAAAAAAATACGCCGGTTCGTTCCCGATACAGTAATACGCTTGACAGAAATCGGATTCTCCTCCTCGCAATAAATAGAGCGGAAAATCTTGGTCCCGAGAATAACGCGGCTACCCCGTCAACTGCTTCCAAGACCAATCAAAAGATTGGTGCAAACAGCAACTTTGTTTTGCTCCAAACACGTGTGCGTCAAGGAGGAAATTACAGGGTATTTATATGGACATAGCGACCTAAAACATTCTCCAACCAAAAGATCGGAGGACAGTTACCAAAAATAGTAGTTAAGGTCGCCAAGCATAGCGGGGTAAAGGCCGAAAAAATAGCGAAGGTTACCTCTTGGTTGTTTAGGACAACTACACTTATTCCGACTGGATAAAATCGTTTACTCTAAGAATAAGACAGAAGAAATGGATCCCCTAGTAGTAACTGAATAGCAATAGATTCCGTGGTGGCTAGCATTGGTTGTCTGACCAGTCTGAGGGTGGTTGGCCGGAAGTTTGTAAACTATACGAATGGCCTGTCTTGGGTCAACACGGTTGTCCGTATCGGTTCTAAATTTTCCCTGATTACTTTAAGTCTAAAAGACAAATTACCTGTCACCGACCAATCTGTGCTTGTGTGTTCTTTCTCTTGCTGTTGTACAGCGGAATATGTAGGTCGGACGATTAGGCGTTTGTCTGAATGAATCAAGAAACATCATGCTGCCTTGCCCGGGATCGGCTTGACAAAAGCCAACGACGGTGCGGTAGCTGAACGTCTTACTGATACGGACGACCGTGTTGACCCAAAACAGACCATATGCATGGTTTACGAACTTCCGATCAACCACCCTCAGATTGGTCAGATAACCAATTCTAGCCAACACAGAATCGATTATTATTTGATTACGCAAACCGGCTCTTTGAACTCAAAAGTAGTTCGTACAAGCCCTGTAGCTGCCGTGGCCAAAGGTCACATCACGGATTTCCACTCATGTGACCTAATTGTGGGTGGATCTCTAAACCACTCATCACAATCACTAGTGACTCGTTTGAGTGACTTAATCGGTTTGTTTGGAATTTAGTACGGACCAACGAAAATGTTCTTAATATTGACTTAATTCTGCTGGACCTATGTAACTGTACTGATCTGATGAGGAATTGTCGAAAACAACTGCTCATCACCATTATGGGAATTTTCGGAAGACCGCAAAATACCTGAAGAGGATCCAACGATTCGCACCAATGAGTAGACCGAGAACTGCCTACTGGCTTCCACAGGCTAACTTCCTTCGATATGGTCTGATCGTAATACACTAAACACCTGCGGACCCTGAAAGAATATTCTGCTACAAACAAACTATTGCTCTGATGAACATCCCAGTACAAAATTACACAGTCATAACACTAACTTTATTGCCAAACCAACAACAATCGTTTTTCGAAACAAACGAACAGATTTAATAGGAAACCTATGGGTTGTTTCAGCAGTGTTTAAAAAATAAATCCGACAAAAATATGACAAAATAATCTCGAGATCAATAATCTCGGATCGAAATGCTGAATGCTCTCAACGCACACATACATGCAACGAACAGAGTAGGAAACAGGTAGGTTAATGATAATTATACATACATTCCTACACTTTTCAGCATTGAGCCCGAGCCACAGTACCTTTTGATCAGGCTCATGGCTGTTATGATGATGATACTATTATGAATATGGCTGCCGTTAATCAAGAAAGTGGCACGGTAATAAATAAGTGCAAATGTGAAGGGGGAAGACCAATAGACAAAAAGTGAATTTCATGAAACAGAATTCAAAAGATTGTTGATATACACTAACCAGTGACAACGACAAATTGCCACGTCATTGAATATTCCCGACCAACTGCGATGATGACCTACAACCAGGCTGAAGGTATCTGTTAACCATATGGAACGAAGACCAGTTACCGTAGATGGCGAACAGGTCATCGTCTGGCCGCCTTACAATTTCTTCCAACTATCGGAATTTAAAATGAACAATGTGCAGCGCACCAGACGCCCAGTCGGCATACGGAGTGTGCAAACTAACCATCAAAGGTCGTGCATTTTTTATTTCCTCGGTTATCGGACGCGGACTAGCACTTTAACCAAATACGCTCCGATGGACTGTTGTGTTCATCATACACACTTCATTTGATGGAGGTAAACTGGCAGAGATAATGGTTGTCGAATACCGAGAGGGTAGGTGCATCTACCGAATAAATGGGCCGTGCCTCTTGTGTACAAAGCAAACGCACATCTAAGTCTGTAAAAAGTAGTGATTGAATAAAAGAACTCGTTCGACAATCAGTGCCAAACACCCGCTTCCTAACTTCCTCGTTGATTACTCGTTGGTGCCACCTGATACAAACGATTGAGTGCAGACATCGGTGGTCAAACACCTGAAAACGGTTCACGTCTTCTACTCTGAGCGGCCATGTTTCGCTACCGTAAAGTACTACATCCCTCACTTTTGTCTGATATACGCGACCCTTAAGCTTCAGAGAGATACCTTTCTGTCGCCATAAGTGCCTCAGATTAGTAAACACCGAACTAGCCTTAGAAATACGCGCCTCCATTTCACTCCCTACATCTCCGCCGCTGCCGCTAATGCAACTTCCCAGATACACAAACCGGTCAACAACTTCCATGACTTCATTATCTAACATTAAATCTACATAATTACAGCAATCTTGCAGAAGCACTTTGCATTTCAAGACTGCAAAGCGCATTCCGAAGTACTTAGCAGAACGCGAAATTCCGTTCAGCACTGTTTGTGCTGCTTGAAAGTTATCAAACAGCAACACCTCATCGTCAGCGTAATCAAAATCAGTCAGTCTTTCACCAGGTAGGAGGTCCACACCGGCATCAGTTGAGTGATGCAAACAGTCCTCCATTATTTCGTCTATGACGAAATTAAACAAAAATGGTGAAATGGGACAGCCTTGACGAACGCTGCTCATGGTGCTCAAACTGTCAGACAGCTCACCGTGAACCCTAACCTGAGCCGAAGTATGGGAGTAAAGCACCGACAGTATGTTCACATACTTGGTCGGTACACCCCTGCGTTTAAGCGACTCTAAAAGTGTAGATCGATCCATCGAATCGAACGCACCTTTATAGTCGAGAAATATGACAATTGTTGGCCGGCGGTATACATGACGCTGCTCCAAAATTTGACGAAGGGTAAAAGTATGATCTATACATCCCCGGCCAGAACGAAACCCTGCCTGTTCTTCTCTGATGTTTAACTCCCGAGCTGCAGTGAGTCGACGAAGTATAATGGAGGCTAAAACCCTAGAAATGACTGGGGTCAAGCTGAGTGCCCCACGGTTTTCGCAAGAGCTCCCGATACCCTTTTTAAATATAGGAAATATTATCGCGTGACCCCAGCACAGAGGGATGGTCTCCGTCGACCACACAAGCTGAAACAGCTGAGTCAAGGCCTAGGACTGTGCAGTCCGAATATCTGGCGTTGTTGAATATACTATTCCAGCAAAGCGCTGCTACTATAAGGAGGAATGTTGGCCAGACAGCGTTGGACCTGATGCTACAATCGATCATAGGCTCGTCGCTTATCGTAACCACAGTTGCGCGTAACTGACCAGAATAACGAGACGCACATTGTTGCGCTGAGTCTGAAATATACTTGGTCTCAGACATAACACCGTGTTGTAAATTTAAGCTTTACGGATGAAAATATTGTGAACATGATGCTAGTACGGACTTGTCAGTTATGGTCCAATAAGGGACGCGTTTTGAAGAACAGCGAATGTTTTGTACTTGACGCTGTACCTTTTGGAAGACAACTGATGATGAGAATGAAGCTTCCCACCTTGAAGCTGCGTTGAATTCTCAGGAAGAACCAAGAGTTGTAAATATTCCCGGAGGGAAAAATCCAGCTAGGTCAAACCTAGAGATCACAGAGGTAAAGTCGTCCAGCACAGTGCCTGAAGAAAAGACCAGTCAGATTAACTCTCTGGAAAAAAGAGACCAGGTGCTCCATTGCACTTGATTAATTCACATGTTTCAAAACCTACCGATGTCACCTTTCTATGACTTAATGCCAGCTTAAGATAAAGTAAGGCATTTATCTAGTACTGCTTTGTACTTCCGGGGCGGTCCGATACAGGCAGAACTCATCAGCACGAGTGAGTGGAAACAGAGAAATTGTACTGAAGCTACCATGGCAGTGGAACACCTCGACAGTCCTACTCAGAGATGTCTCGGCTCAGTGTGCGATGCACGATTACATCAGATTAGCTTCCTGGAATTTTGACATTCGGAAAGATTCTCTGGTATATATTCTACAATGTGAATCCTATCCGGAGACTAACCGTACAGAAACGTCGCATTTAAAAACCACTCAGCTTCGGGCTTTGAAATGAATGGATTTTGCACCGACTGGTTCTGCTCACTTTTAATATACGCCAAACAAAACACGAGGACAGCCCGTCCTGCTAAACAGCTCATCTCTGCAAACCCACGACCCTTTCTGAATAGTTTCAATGGCAGTAGCGACCATCAGTCTCGCTGACCGACCATACCAAAACATTACCAAGTGAAAATGCTCGACGAAACGTTGGCTTGATGGATGGATGAAATGGATGACTCCGAACAAATTCAACCGCGAACATCGGTCGTATCATCCAAATATCGGAGCCACTCCAATTTGGTTAGCGATGAATATTTTGTAAGTAGCATAACGTAATTAGTAGCAAGTCCACCAGCAGGAAAACAGTAAGTTATCATTAACGGTAGCACCGATTACTAGATGCACGCTCAAACTGGGTCAGTTGTATTGTTGAAGAACGAAAACACACTGGGTGAACGAAACGCATCCGACAAGCGAGCGATGAAGACAGAGTCGGGGGCATTTGACCCCGAGCTGACAATCCCACTCTCCATTCTGTCTAGTGGGCGTATGAATCTTTTAATTATAAATAATAGCCATTAGCCTAGCTAAACGACACCGTGACTTGGGTAGCCGGTCCCCAAACGGAGAAGTAAAATACCACAGAGGACAGATTTATCACACAGAAGGGTTCAGTAAGGCAAAATCGAAGAAACGGAAACGTGGTGAGAACAGTCATGCCATTGACTGCTGCAGGCTGTCACTTCGACAGGGTATCTAGCAAGCAATCCGAGTAATCACGAGGTTCCTAACCAGGCAGGCGACATTCACATCGTTCAACAGAACAGCCATTCCAGTTTCGCTCAATCGTCGGTGGTCTCAGTAAACAACGCTCAATACGGTAAACGTTCAGCAAGCATGCGGGGTACGTGACCCGACCAACACAGACCACGCAGCTTGATTATTAGACAAATTGGTCACGCACATCGGAAATACGTGCTGCTGACAACCGCGTTGCTCACGCGATCATGCCACGTGATGTGGACTAACTGGAGGGCTAAAACGATGGTCAGAAAATAAGCCCGTAGCGAACGAACCGAAGTTCGGAACTATGTGGCAAAACAGGACACGAGCATTACATATTTCCCTTCAGCGATGAAGAAACAGAAGATGAATGAGAGTAAAATCAAGTTCTTGACTTCAAAAATCAACAAGTCCACAATTGGTGAGCAAATTGAAAGAATGGGGCGATAATCATAAGAAATCATTTACCCTGTAGCATACCCCGTCACAACTTAGCAAAAGTTTATACATCACATGTAAGCCAGACAAACATGCTAGCCGCCGAAACCGAGTGCCAGCCATCTTCACTAGTGTTCATAAACCCTAACTCCAAGAATGCATATGGCTAACTTACTCGTAACTGACTTGGTTTGACATTGGTCGCTTTAATTTTACGACGGTCGGTTATGGCACTAGGAGCGTGTTCAATGTCAGAGATCATCCTAGACAAGTAGTTCAACCGTCGAAATCTGCTATAAGATTTGGTATACTGAGGTCCTTTGATTCAGTCCGACAGTGTTGAGCGATGTTGTGAGAGAACACTCCGTTCGCCCTTTTCAGTCGCAAACTTAAAGCACTGGCCGACTTACTAGTTAGTATTTAGTCAGAGCACAAGGTGATTCGCGTTTTCCGAGGCAATGCTAACCGACAACCGCCGTCCGGCAATATATATAAATCACCGAATCAGGTAGTTTGCCAGAGGCGGGAGTGACAACTCCCGCTCGTCTTGCGTAAAGCCCGAGGATTTGCCGAGTTTTCTGTTACTATCCGTTTGCGGCTAAAAAGAGTAAACGAAATGTTAACATCTCGCGACGTGTTTACTGTAAAAGATAATCGAAACTAAGTCAGGATTCCTGGTTTCCATTGCAAGGTCACGAGCACAAGCCTCCAGTTGAACAGAGCTGTGCACTGTCATATAAACCTTAACAACTCACTATATGCATTGTTGTATCGCCGAATCCGCTAATAACAAATAAATCAACGTTCTGAAGTAAAGATCGGTTATAACGAATTTTCGCCGGAATCAGCTACTTCGTTACAAACGAGTTCGACTGCACTACAATTCTCTAAGTGTTGTGCAATAAAAGACAAGTGTTACACAGTTGACTTCTTTTTAACACGCTACACTACGCATCTTTAAGGACTGAGCCAACAAACTTGTCTGCATCTCCCCATCACTGACCTGCTGATGCCGCCAAACGTGCTCGATTGAGTGCAAACATCGACAGCCAACAATTTAAAGACGAACTGTGTTCTGCAGACCCAGCAACTACCTTTTACAGACACAGAGTAACATTGTCATCGCAATTTAAGCACAAGGTTGTTTAGATATTAGTACTGAATTGGTGAAGACAGTGACAAAAATCTAAGTTCAGCCCAAATATTGGCTTGTATTCATCGAAAGAAAAACGCACACAACAGTTACCTCATTTGCGCTACTTAGCAATGTTCAACGTGCACAATGTGAAAAGTAAAAAGGTATGTGGTAGGAATAATGTGTAGCAACCGGTATCATGCGGTATGAAGCAGCGAAGTTAATCCAGATCTAAAAATGAAGTTAGATGAACAATGATATTCCGACCTACCAGGAGTAGACTGCGTGGGCATAGTGAAACCGGGACTCCCTCCGAAAGGCATGCCACCTGAAACAAAAGCGGACATATGGTTAGTAAGGACACAGTGACTTGCAATAAACATGATGAAATGCAAGGGTCAAATGCGTTTGGGAAGTTTAGCAAAACTTCGCAAAATGAATTTGAAAAAAGCACGAGATGGAAATAGCGATTTGAGCCAGTTACAGTTAAGTGAAAGTGGATCTCACACAGCGTCTCACAAAATCAAGTTAGACAAGGTTTTAGTTTGGCAATCCTAGACGAACAGAAAGAAGTCAGCAAACAACCTAGAGTAAAGGAATTACCCAAACTAGACTATCAGTACAATTTCCCTGGAGTGAACAAGAACATCGAACAACTTACCAGGTGTTGCACCAGAACCGCCAAACTTATTCATCATCTTTTCCAACACTTTCTTCACTTTGGGGTTGTTTTGATACTTGTGCATATCAGCAGGATTTGAGGAGACATCACTGAAAGCAGCCATAACTTCCGGATCCTGGAATATATAAAGGTACGAAAAAAATGCTTAAGATTTGCATACAGCGGGACATTCACCGTTGAGCAGCCGTTACACAAATTCAAGTAGTGAGGGAAGCAAATATTATAACAGAGCATCCGCTGTTTGGTACAGTGTCAATTAGCAAACACCTTTATTATCAATGCCCATAACGAAGCGGCTAGTTCACAGACCGACAGTATGATCATTTGCACTAAACTAAAGGCATCCATTCATTCATAACGGCGACGAGTCAAACCAACGTGTACTATGGCTCCAACCACGGCTCACCACAATTTTGAAGTGGAATAACTTGGAAAAATTACAAAAAAGGTAAGATAAGGCTAACTACAACTAGAAGTGTTATGAATGCAAGCAGGTCACTGACTGCGTCTCTTTCTTACATGAAAGCTGACTGGCTGTTTGCGAAGCGAAAGCACTCAAACATTGATTATTTAAGTTTGGACAAAGGGGGTGCAGGAAATACATTCCACTCTTCCCGCTATCATTAAATCATGGTTTGCTCTCATCGAGATTAAGTACCAGCACCATTACTCCCGTCAACGATTATAATGAAGCACTCAAGGTTTCTTGAATCGAATCCTTCACCAAAACCGACCTACTGTGTATAAACTCGAGGAGGCTCACTAATGACGGCAGTCACCAACAATCGTAAAATACGACGTTTCAATGACCGCCACCTGCTATGATGTTGCTGCTTTGATGTGAACATGACGGTATTCAAGCTACATACGAATCATCGCTGTAAAGGTAGAACTAAGAAAAAACCGAACGTGCACAACGAGGAGAGTGTGAACCGAATTAACCTTTGTTAGTCTGCCCACAGAACCGAGACAGACACACTTCGAGCGTACTTGCGGGTTACATTTTAGAAACTGTTTACGTAATCGATCAAATGGGTGCCGAATGGTATGTCGACTAAATGAAGTCACACAAACTGTAACCCTCAGGTCGAATCGGTCTGAAGAGACAAACATCATCTAACCACCATAAATGAATAGTAAGATGGTACCCTGAAGTTACCATACACAAAATATAATTGTTGAGAGGCACCTGGTTTAAACAAACTCATACCTGCATAGCAGCAAGCAGCTCTGGATCGTTGAACAAGTTAGAGAAAGCATCGCCCATATTCCCATTCTTGGGGAATTGAGGGTTCGACTCAGCCTCCTAAGAAAGGGTGAAAAGTCGGCGAGAAGCACAATTATTCATCTAATGTAGCAACAAGAAGGTAGACAAATCGGATGTGAAAACCATATAGAAACAGCAAACAGAAACACATTGACACTGTTCACAATGGATAAATCGGCTCCGAGATAATACATGATCTGCTATAAGCTTTCCTGCATGGTCTGAGTAAACAAAGTAGTTCAGAATGACTACGAGTTAGCTAACGGGGTTTTCGAAGGGATTACATAAGGCATTTACTAACCATTTAGATTAATTAAGTACCAGTTGGCTCGAAACTGTGACCTGTCTACTACACTCCGGAAAAATAACGTACCACCGAAGGATTAGCAGGGTTTTATTCTGGTCATAGTTGCGTTTATTAAACTGAGGCGCCTAAAA
This sequence comes from Paragonimus heterotremus, assembly GCA_013368495.1. NCBI lineage: Eukaryota > Metazoa > Platyhelminthes > Trematoda > Plagiorchiida > Troglotrematidae > Paragonimus > Paragonimus heterotremus. Next base: position 15,820 of record LUCH01006306.1, read on the forward strand.
GCTGCCGATCGTACAGAAGGACGAAAAATGGTCGGCTTGGACAACTGATGCCTGAGTTAGCTGACATTGCACTCGTGGATTGTTTAACAGGGGACTCGAGAAGCACGCCAGTATATTTGTTAAACCCATTTAAGCCAGAAAAGGTCTATCGTCAACCTACAGCATTCTTAATGGGATACAACATTCGCCTGAGTCTTCCTTTTATCGATTTGCACTGAGCAAGATCATATGGAATGCAGTGGTCAAAGAGCTCGCGCAATGAACTGAGGGTATACAGACGGCACTTACAATGACACCTCAAATGCTGTACAAAGCATACACAACAGATAGGTTTCAATTGGTCAGTTCTGTGGCACACCTAAAGCTCAGATGGCGTTCGCTAATATACAGTATTTGTAGCGTCGGCATGAAGTCGTTCTATGAAGGGTCGGATGTAAAACATAATTGTGCAAACCCTCCGACACAACTGCGAGTAAGACCCAATCTGCACAGAGGGTGTTCAGTGTTAGTCATTCACTATTCATGTCTCTGAAGTAGTGGCGGCACACGGTGGGTATATTGTACTCACAATTATGAGGTTTATCTAAGTGTCTGCGAGATTGGCAGACCCTGCCAATCACTGAATGTTACGTTTTACAGGTTACACTAGCTTAAACATATGCCAACTCATCAAACACAAAGTTGTGCTCTGCTTGCGTAGGCTGGATAAAGCCAGAAGTATCAGCCTGACGGGGGTGCGAAAGGTGACTTCAATGAAACGCCCCGTTGACCGGAGATCACAGGACAGTTTGTTGGTAACGTTGTTGAACATAGCCAAAAGTGTAGTCCGCGGCAATCCCGTATTCAACAAATAATTTTGATTGGTCACGTGATTCCAGTCTCTTTTTAATTTTTTTTACCCACATTCCTTTTATTCATAAACATTAGAGCTAACCGCTAGGCAGCCAGTTAGATGGTACGTATACAAATATTTGTTGGCTCTTTCTAATTTTTTCAGTAATGACTTGGATATGGTCGGAACGATGTTGCGCATGTTATCATGGACTTCACAAACTCCGTTATGCGCACTATTTTTAACAGAGCCGATAAAAAATCAGCAATATGCGAAGTACACAGATGACAAAATGGTGTTGATACTTCCGTTTCACAATGGTCCTGATCGAAGTATACCAAATCAACTAATGACTTACTGATGTTACTGGTGAATAAGCAAATATAAATTTCCATACTCAACGCGGACAATCGTCAGCTGTTTTGGCTTGCCTCAATTTTTCATCCCCGTATTTTTATTTGCGCGTTATGATTCACGACGACAGTCCTGTGACTAGCTGAGACAAATACCTCCAACTGGAAAGGTTGAAAGTAGTCTGCTTTTATCGTGTTTGTGAACATATATCGATTTACCGCACACAACATATAACCGTCAAATTACCCACCTGTCTAGCTTGCTCGCGGCTCTCGCGCGCTTTCCGAACACGCTCCTGACGCTCACGTTCAAGTTTTTCTTCACGCTTGCGCTTATACTTCATATTGTGTTCGTAAATACGCTTGTGCTAAAACAGAAAAATGCAAAATAAATTATAGATTCTGGGAATAAAATTTCTATCCTGCTAATCAATCATGGACAATGTTTTCTTAACGTAAGACTTTCAGGCACAGATAAGTGATGCTGTGTAGGCAGTTTCGATAATCCTGACACAAAAAAATCCGATAACTTTTGCCAGGTCACACTGAACGTTAAAACGCAACATGGACTCACTGTGACCTACGCTAATTATTTAGAACTGCACTGTGCTCGTGGAAGCCAACACTAAATCGGTCACTGCCACATTACTCTCATCAAGATAGATCATCCGAAGTAGAATGCCGAGATGTCTAGATAAACCACAAGAAGCAAACCCATTCTAGTCAACACGAAATGAGAAAGAAATACATTTATGCATAGCAGCCCATACAGTTGTGACTCAGAAACTAACATTAGTATCAATGGCTTCAGGAAGATCCTAATCTGATGGCTCGAAAGAAACATGGCATGGAACGCCTCACCTCGACCCGCTATGTTCTGCACAGACACGAAGTGTCGTGCCCACATAGCAAGTCTGAAATTTTTAAACGAGATCTTCACTACCATTTCAGGCGAGGATTAATTAGCGACGCAACTTTTCCGCAGATCTCAACGTCCGGTCATGCAGACGTCTGGAGTGCATCAAGTACTAATAAGGTCTCATTTACTTGATTCGGATCCCAGCAGACAGTCGACTCTGCGCTGTCAGACAGCAGAAGGTTAGGCTAGAAGCACACGAATAATCTTGATAGGCGTCGCCCATTAGTCATCGCATCCTATATGGTCATTGATTACAGTCCAAATTAACCCAGGGATGCATATTAACATGCTGCACGATAATCGTGATTGTGGCTGGACCTGAATCGAAACAACAGCAAAAAAAACACAACCCACTACTCACTGCAATAATGAACGTGTCTATCATAGACTTGGATATGAAAGGGAAAAGTTTTCAAAAGCTGGGTTGCCCCTTCTTTTTCGTTTTCGGCAAAAGCCTGATCTTTTTCCATGGTTGTATTGCAGTTAAGCATCAATGCATTCGGGTGATGTATTGTTATTTGATAGTGAGGATCCCCATCAACAAATCACTCGTGATCGATGACGGTGCTGTCGGGTAAAAATGAATTAACCTGATCGAAAAGTGGAGGAGGACGGATGGCGCTCAACTAATTTTCAAGCATTCAACAACGTGGTGGGCTCCTGTAAACAAATTACCTAGCTGCGGTTAAGAAAAAGGCAAAGTCCACTTGACTTCCATTGTTCCGCGTCACTGATCCATGTAAAGAAAACTGGGTTACACAACAGCAACTCCACACTACCGAAACCCTGTCAACTTCCACATCTTTCAACGGCCCTAGCTAGAAACCAGACGAGCCAAGAGACCTTCCGATCGGAGGATGAGTTGGTCCTACACTCCCTAAATTAGTAAAACATGCATCCATAGGTTGTTTATTCACTGAGGATGATGTAACAGCAAAATCGTAAGGAAAATCAACTGTCCGAAACATAATACTCACTTAAGACAGCAATTTGAACAAACAGTTAGAAGACGAACAATCGTGAACACTAGTCATTGGTTTTGTTCCACCAGTACCAAACAACCAACAACGTTCAATTTAGCAAGAAAAAAGAAGCAAAAACAAATGTCACACTACACACTGGAACCATAGTAGGCTAGGATATACGAATAATCGTTTTCGAGCTCATAACATAGGGTAGAACCAGTTGATCGCAACGATTTTAGTAAAGTTTAGCAACCGGAGGATGTGAAGATGCACCACGATCACGAACGCTGACGTAAATCACGTTATGGTCAGTTAACAGGATGCCGCTGATCAAAGAAGCTTCGAGCATACGACTTTCTGTGACTAAAACTGTGATTACCAGCATGATCAACCAGAAATAAAAGTGGCCAACGCATGGCAACACAGGGCGGAACGCATTCAACAGCAAGACCCTAGAACATCCCCGATTGACAAGCATCAATGTTCACATTGATGCTTAACTGCCACACAACCATGAAGAAGAATAAAAAAGCAAACCCTGTATAAGAGAGAAAAAAGGGAAAGGGGAGGGGACCTAGTCACTAAAAATAACTACGTCTACATTCAAACATACAACATCAAGGCGCCTACACCTTGCAAACAAACAACCGAGCTGTAAGTGACAATGTACTTATTCCCAAATTGGTTTCTGCCTTTTGAAAAACACTGAACGACCTTGGAGGACGCCGTATTAATCCCTATTAATCCTTCTACCACGACGAGATGTTCAGGCTTGTGCACCGCTTCGATTCGGAAGGCTATGCCGACTAGGACTTCCGTCCATCCAGGCATAACCACATCAGACAGATCAAAGGGGAACAGTCACATGAAAAGCAGTTATATTCATAAGATCCAACTATCGCACATTGTGCAACTTGACCAGATGACTAACTGACCGCGTATTCCGAGCAAACCTTCAAGAATGTTTGTCTATGAGGACCGTTCAGTTGACCAGAATTCGGCTCCGTCAAGTCTGTATCGTGGGAACATCTTCGCAATGAACTCGTAGATTGGTGGAGATTTCTGCTGAGTGCCTGCCTGGAACACGTCACTGGCATGGTCTTCGCACCCTAGTACCGGGAATCGTTTTATATTCTTGCAATCTCTTTCCTGTAATTTGTAGTCGACTATTTTGCGTTTGATGTTGGAGTAAACGGTCAAGCGAAGCGAGCATGATCTGGATTTAGGTGGAAATCGCAAATGAAGAAACCTTGATAAAGCGATTGACGGTCATCTGGTATCCATGGTCCGGTTAACCAAAGATGTCATCATGCGTTGCGTTGCCTACACTGGTGTCTAAATGTCTGACAGAACAAACGGAATCTGTGAGAAGAACATAAATTCAGCAGCTCGTCAACCGTTAGAGCACTGTGAAACCACACCAACTAACCACCACTATGTTGGAATTAGAGGAACAGGTGTGTTGACACCACAACAGTATGAGTGCTTCCGGAACAGGTGAGTTCAGCATGCTCCAGGTAAGAATGGGAATGGCGGTCAGATGGTCATTATGACGTGAACTACTTTAGGAGAGAAATCACGAGCGATAAAATTTGGTTCCGTACGCTGTTACCGGTATTCCCATTGAAGTGAAGGGGTGGCGCATACCTGTAACTAAATAAACCGTCTGATAGGACGCTAAAATAGAATTAATGGTGCAGACGGTTTCCGGTGAGAAAAGGAAGCTAAACATAATCATCACCACCAGACAGCAACACTGGTTTTTGCAGATGCTTACCTACTAAGGAAGCGGAAAGAAAAAAGTTCGCACCATCTATCAACACTATCGTCATAAACTACAATACATCAATGGTTTACGCCAACATTTGACTGCCGTTCAACTACAAGAGAGAGGGATGGGACTTAATTATTAAAACACACAAGCTATTCACACTTTGCAAACAAACAACCGAGCTGTAAGTGACAGGCTTCCACCTTCCCGAGTTAGGATTCGTGTCTATTGCACAAACAACTGTCAAACAACAGCAGAATTTACGCCGCTGGATGACACTAGCCGCCATTTCCTCTAACGTCTACAACCATCGATACAGAGTTGCGAAGGCCCTAGCCCGGGAGACGAACTTGACACACAGTGGCTAATCCCACTGCTTCTCCATAACCAGCGACCACTAGCGCACTTTACATCTAATATCAGCCGTTCCCAGGCACCAGCAAGCGACCATGTGACTAGTCCGCATCCACAATTCTGCGAGCACTTGAAGATGGCAGGAATAAACTCACTGGAAACTTACTGCTATATATTCGCTTCCAAATATCATCGCTGCCACTCGATGCGAAAAAACGAACACAGACATCAATGCTCAAATATCTAAGGAGGGTTCACGTCTTCTACCCAGAGCAGCTAAGTTTTACAGGCCGAAAGCACAATGGTTACCGCAGTCGACTTCAATACACGACCCATATGTTTCAGATGCACCGTTCTATATTAGCGAATACCGTGCGGGCCCTGAAAGTGAAGGCTTCCACTTTACTTTCTACGCCTCCAACACTGCTAATGCGACGTCCTGCGTATGCAAGCCGGTCAACAACCGCCATGGCTTGATTAAGAAACATTAAAACTGCATGATCACTCTATGAACGCATTATGAATCTGCAAAGTGCACTCCAAATAATTTCGCGGAGCTTGAGATGGCGTCCACTGCTTATGTCAGAAAACTGTCGAACAGAAGCACATCTTCGTCCGCATAGTTAAGAACGGTCAGTCACCCACTGGAAAGGTTTGTGCGGTTATCCTGAGTATCGCAGACAATCTCCTCCACCAGTACCTCCATTACAAAGTTTCCAGTGGTCGGCCGTAAGTCGCCGTTGGTGCTGAAGCAGTTGTTTTACCGTGGACCGTAACTTGAGCTGAAGAGTGGAGGTAAGACGCCGACAGTATGTCTATAGGCATGTTCGGTACAACCCTGCGTTTAAGCTACTTCAAAGGTGTATACCGCCACTCTGAGTGAAGAACAACTGCATGACACTGCTCTGGGATTCATCAAACGGCAAAAATCTAATTAATCCATCTTCGTTCAGGGCAAAGCTGTACATTATTTTTTTAAATTTATGCTTCCTGAACAGCAAGGAGTAGACGTAGTATAATGGATGCCAGGAATCTGGACAATCATACTCCCCTAGGGTCTTCGCAAGGGCTGTTCGTTTGTTCTCTACTTGATTAACGAAACTACGATGGTGATACCAACTCAGGGATGTTCCCGATCCATACAAGTTGAAAATCTATAATAGCCTCAGTAAGTACTCTGCTACTTTCTTTGAAAGGTTCCGGCACGAATTTGCTTGAGTCGGCAGCCCTGTAGAGTGTGAGAACGGACCTTAGATTTGGTAAGTGGTTCTAAATCTACCAACCTAGGCGCTAGATCACAGACATGTGGCAGAGAAACGATGGAGGCGGACCATCTACATTGGCTTTCGAAATGTTCTGCAAAGTGACAATCTTTTGGACTTACCAATAATATCATCTCCCTCGTAGGTAAGTTCAATTTTTGGTGAGATAATGCTCACTCAGGTTTCAGTAGCCCGAAGAGCAACCTGACACAAGCCCGAGGACGCAAGACGCTCTCTGTTGGAGCA